>JABUQX010042026.1:22500-24575 GCA_015478945.1 Trachelipus rathkii
GTTATGACGAAAATTAGAAGAATTAACCTTAGCAGTATACTAGACATATATATAATCAATGTGAGATGATATGTGAAGACGTACTCTAAATATCATTCCATAGTGTGTAATATTAAATATCGACGTAAAGAAATCTAAAAGGTCCCCACTTACGCTTCGATCGGGCACAAACGTAAACTTTTACCTTTCCGGGGAAGTGCCAAAATAAATTTTTCGTTTCTTAAGCAGGGTTTTTTTTTCGAGGGCAAGTATACTTTATATATATACTCAATTTGCCTGTCTTCCTTCCACATATATCTCTTGATCAAGTTTTCACTCTTTTTAACTTATTTCTAAACATATATATTATATATGTTTAATATTAATTAAATTACATTTGAAATCCAGCATTTACTAATATATTTACCCTAAACCCTAAAATTGAAATTACGTTACATTTTTATTGATTTTCGTTCCTGGATGATCAACATCTTATATAAATTAGTATATATATATATTATAATTTACCTATATATATATATATATATTATAAAATTTAATATAAATATAATTTATATATATATATATAATTAATAATAATTATTCATATATATATATATAATAATATATACAAAGTATTTAAATATGTAATTAATATAAAAATATCTTTAAATAAATATATATTAATTTGAATATATCTTCTCTAACTTAGTATTAACCTTTATTGAATATTATATACTATATATATATATATAATAATACTATTAATATTAATATATATATATATGGAAAAATGTATTTCATTAAACAGCAAAAATTTTCTTCATAATTACATAATTCTCATAATCTCTATAAATAAATCTAATAACAATATATGCATTAACAGGTAGGTGGAGTAAAAATACGAATTACATTGCTGGAATGTGGTTTTCTCCAATTTTAGTTGCCTAGTAAGAAAAAATTAAGTTAAAAAAAAAAAAAAAAAAAAAAAAAAATTCTCCAAAAACGAGCAAACTGCTATACAGCTCGAAAAAGAATATAAATAAATAATACATAATTTGAAAGTAATTAATAAATTTTGTAAAGAGAAATTTTTAAAAATATAAATTTTTTTAAATAAAATAAAAATATATAAATTTTTATATATTATAATTTTATTTTATTTTATATGATTAAGTGAGAGACCTATTTTAGAGACCTTTTTATTGGATTATCATCGTAATAAATATATAAAATAACTTACTACTTTAAATTTTGCTTTTTTTTTTTTTACTAAAGAATACCCTACCCATAGAGGTAGTTATACCCGCTCAACCCAATAGATGTGACAGTGAAGTATTACTAGTAGGGTCTCTACGGTCCACCTCGGGGAATCATACCGTATGGATATAGACATTCCTCCCTCACCTCAGGTACGATAGGTCTCCGGAAACCCCGTCTCTTTGTATATTGTGAGATATTAATGTCGCTGAGGTATTAAGTATCCTCCGCCCCTCCCTTACTGGGTATGTGATAAAAACGTCTACCCCCCTGTGTTTTCCCTCACTCCAGGTCACTCTGTAGCTCATACCCCTATATCATTGCCGTGTAATAACCTTTACTAAATAATATAATATAATATATATATTATAATATATATAATAATTCTATAAATTTATATATATTATATTATTTTATTTATAATTATAATTTTAAGATCTACCTTATAAATATTCAGTTTATCATATATGAAAAATATTTTTAGAGATGACTAAACAAAATTAACTATAAAAACTACGCACGACCCCTATTTCCTATAGGCCTGTTGGAGCGATTTTTTACACATTAAAAATAACGTAAAAAAAAATATTAAAGGTACCCTCCTACGAGTTCACTCGAAGCACGAAATACGTTACTCTCTACTTTCGGGAGAGGTGCAAAATAAGTTTTTGTTCCTTAGCTGAGTATTTTTTTCCCTAAGAGATTGAAACCAAAAAAAAAATAATAAGAATCTAAGTCTTTAAAGAATTACTAATAATAAGTTATTCACATATATGGATATTTATATTTTTCTTCGTCTTAATTTTTTCATTAAATTCTTAAATTATTTATCATGA
>JABUQX010042027.1:0-47256 GCA_015478945.1 Trachelipus rathkii
TTATACAAAACAAGCGCCCATAAAGCCAGGTCTCCGATATTTTTGAACTGATAATTACCATTCTTTAATTTTGAAATTGTAAACAACGAATTAAGTTCAGAGTTTTCGAAATATTCGCTTTCAGATACCTTCCAATCTGTAATACGAAAAGCATTATCGAAATAGCTTTCACTCGTTCCGTAGTTTTCGGCAATGGAGCGATCTTCTGTAGTTTGAAATAAAGTTTCTTTTATGAAACGAAGAAAGCCAGTATTTTCTCCTTGCGGCAGATCGCCACAATTCAAAATGCAGTCGTCGTCAATATCACTCGAAGTCGCATCTTCCTCGATCAATGCTTTGCTTTTTCTTGTAGTAGAAAATCGGATCACTTTTGAAAAATGTCCAAATTGATATACGAATTCTTCGTTCGAGTCGCATATAACTTTCATGAAAGGATTTATTTCCCATTGCTTAATTCCCGACAAATGCAGCGCTATCGATGGCAACCCCATAAGATGCGGTAAGCCAATAGACGGTTGAATCGTTTCGGGTATAACTCCAAAAACTAAATCAATGACTTCTTCATATTTTAGTCCTCTCAACACTCGCCAAGGAATTGCGTATACGAGACCAAAATAAAGAAGTAATACATTCAAGCATTCGATTTTAAGAGATTGTTTGAGAGAGTCGATTCTCTCTTCTTTCCCTTTACTAGAAAGTCGAGAGAGCTCGATCTCGTGTTTTTCCATCGATTTAGTTAACCGTTTTAGGGCTTTCAGGATCGAGGAACAGGAAATAAGGTGAGTCGGGTTCGAATATTCATTAAAACACAAATTTGTATCATCATTTAAAGGGAATGGTCTCTTTTTTCTTTTATTAATAAGATTCATTTCTCTAAAGTGCCACGAATCAAAAAGAAATCGGTGGATGTTTGCCGTGCTTAAACGATCGATTAAGTATGATTTAAACAAATTCCTTAACATACGTGGTAGGAGTAACGTAGAATATTCGAAAAAACATATACAATTTTGAGGTCAAATAGTTCGTCGGTGTTGCCGAAAACAATCTTAGATTGTCCTCATTTACGCTCTCGTTAGAAATATACAATATAGCGTTAAAGTAAAGCAGTGAGAGTAATTGATTAAAATATTTTGATTTCGTTCTACCTCCCAGAGACTGTCCAAAGCTTAACAAATTTTCAATATTTTCCTTTATAATTTCCTCACATTTAATTTCTTCATCACCGACAACGGCACTAGCACCGCCGTTTTTAATCGTTTCGATTGTATCTAAGCATAATTTATCAACCTGATTCAAAGTAATAGGAATATTCGCTTTCAGTGAAATGAAAGGTTTATTTTCACTCTTGAAAGAATTATAACAATCATTATCAAATTTTTGAATTAAGAATTCCTCGTTTATATAATGCTTCGATTCGGACCTACATATTGGTATGTGTATGATGCGCGCATACCCTTGATCGTAGATGCCATCAGAAAATGTTTGATAAATTTCGCTATTTCCATAAGATTCCTTCAAACATTCGATGTCTCTTTCCCTGGTGCCCCTATTTTTCTCTTTTGTGTAGTTATCACTCAAATATCTAAAATGTCTCAACGCTAAATTTAAAATCGGAATTTTTGATTTCTGAAAAAACTTAGCGGCGTATCCCTCGTTAAAAAATAACGGTAGAGTCTTTTCCAAGTGGTTTGTTTTGCTTATGCTCGAATTCTTTTTTCACCGATGAGTAACGTTTGCGAATAAGCGAGCAAAAATTATCGGTCAAAGTATTTTCTTTCATTTTCACCACATATTGGAAACTGCTTACTGTACTTTGAAGTAACTGCAACGTTTCCAATGTGGGATCAAAAGAAGTCCGCGTAGAATCCATGATGAACGGACAGCTAATTTCGGGACTCTGAAGAAAGGAACCTTTAAATAGTGGGTTCCCACGAAATAAACTATAAAAATTATCATTATTTTAAAAAATGGAGCTTGTTAGAAATTTTAAACGCATTTAATTTTTTTTAAATAATAAAAAAAGAATCCAGTATCTCCGGCAAGGGCGAGTTTTACGAACGCGGGTTCCACCACTCTCGTTAAGCTAATCCTTCTCCGAACTAAAGAATAGAAATGGCCCCGACATTCGAAGGTCACAAAAATTGAAAAAATCGAAGAACGTCGGTTATATTTTTACTCGTTTTTTTTATCAATTTTTCTTTATTTTTTGTTTTTAAATTTATTTTTTAATTATTTACGCATAGACATGCGATTTAAATCAATTCCCCACGAAACGTGGCTACATAGAGCCTAACGACAGTTTATACGCAAAAAAAGTGTATTTTGTGATCACGTTTGTTAATTTTTTATTTTCCTTGAAAATGTCACTGTATACGGTATCGTTTCATCGGGAATCTAAATAAAAAATTAACAAACGTGATCACAAAATACACTTTTTTTGCGTATAAACTGTCGTTAGGCTCTATGTAGCCACGTTTCGTGGGGAATTGATTTAAATCGAATGTCTATGCGTAAATAATTAAAAATTAAATTTAAAAACAAAAAATTAAAAAAAATTGATAAAAAAAACGAGTAAAAATATAACCGACGTTCTTCGATTTTTTCAATTTTTGTGACCTTCGAATGTCGGGGCCATTTCTATTCTTTAGTTCGGAGAAGGATTAGCTTAACGAGAGTGGTGGAACCCGCGTTCGTAAAACTCGCCCTTGCCGGAGATACTGGATTCTTTTTTTATTATTTAAAAAAAATTAAATGCGTTTAAAATTTCTAACAAGCTCCATTTTTTAAAATAATGATAATTTTTATAGTTTATTTCGTGTGAACCCACTATTTAAAGGTTCCTTTCTTCAGAGTCCCGAAATTAGCTGTCCGTTCATCATGGATTCTACGCGGACTTCTTTTGATCCCACATTGGAAACGTTGCAGTTACTTCAAAGTACAGTAAGCAGTTTCCAATATGTGGTGAAAATGAAAGAAAATACTTTGACCGATAATTTTTGCTCGCTTATTCGCAAACGTTACTCATCGGTGAAAAAAGAAACGATTTCGAGCATAAATAAAATGAACCAGTTAGAGAAAATTTTCCCGTTATTTTTTAACGAGGGATACGCTACGGGGCTCTTACAGAAATCAAAAATTCCGATTTTAAATTTAGCGATAAGACATTTTAGATATTTAAATGATAACTACAGAACAGAACAGAATAGGGCCGTCAAGGAAAGAGACGCCCGATGTTTGAAGGAATCTTATGGGAATAGCGAAATTTATCAAACATTTTCTGATGGCATCTACGATCAAGGGTATGCGCGCATCATACACATACCAATATGTAGGTCCGAATCGAAGCATTATATGAACGAGGAATTCTTAATTCAAAAATTTGATAACGATTGTTATAATTCTTTCAAGAGGGAAAATAAACCTTTCATTTCACTGAAAGCGAATATTCCTATTACTTTGAATCAGGTTGATAAATTATGCTTAGATACAATCGAAACGATTAAAAACGGCGGTGCTAGTGCCGTTGTCGGTGATGAAGAAATTAAATGTGAGGAAATTATAAAGGAAAATATTGAAAATTTGTTAAGCTTTGGACAGTCTCTGGGAGGTAGAACGAAATCAAAATATTTTAATCAATTACTCTCACTGCTTTACTTTAACGCTATATTGTATATTTCTAACGAGAGCGTAAATGAGGACAATCTAAGATTGTTTTCGGCAACACCGACGAACTATTTGACCCTAAAATTATACATTTTCTTTCGAATATTCTATGTTTGCCCAACAACATATATTTGGGAAGTAAAAATGTTTAAATCATACTTAATCGATCGTTTAAGCACGGCAAACATCCACCGATTTCTTTTTGATTCGTGGCACTTTAGAGAAATGAATCTTATTAATAAAAGAAAAAAGAGACCATTCCCTTTAAATGATGATACAAATTTGTGTTTTAATGAATATTCGAACCCGACTCACCTTATTTCCTGTTCCTCGATCCTGAAAGCCCTAAAACGGTTAACTAAATCGATGGAAAAACACGAGATCGAGCTCTCTCGACTTTCTAGTAAAGGGAAAGAAGAGAGAATCGACTCTCTCAAACAATCTCTTAAAATCGAATGCTTGAATGTATTACTTCTTTATTTTGGTCTCGTATACGCAATTCCTTGGCGAGTGTTGAGAGGACTAAAATATGAAGAAGTCATTGATTTAGTTTTTGGAGTTATACCCGAAACGATTCAACCGTCTATTGGCTTACCGCATCTTATGGGGTTGCCATCGATAGCGCTGCATTTGTCGGGAATTAAGCAATGGGAAATAAATCCTTTCATGAAAGTTATATGCGACTCGAACGAAGAATTCGTATATCAATTTGGACATTTTTCAAAAGTGATCCGATTTTCTACTACAAGAAAAAGCAAAGCATTGATCGAGGAAGATGCGACTTCGAGTGATATTGACGACGACTGCATTTTGAATTGTGGCGATCTGCCGCAAGGAGAAAATACTGGCTTTCTTCGTTTCATAAAAGAAACTTTATTTCAAAGTACAGAAGATCGCTCCATTGCCGAAAACTACGGAACGAGTGAAAGCTATTTCGAAAATGTTTTTCGTATTACAGATTGGAAGGTATCTGAAAGCGAATATTTCAAAAACTCTGAACTTAATTCGTTGTTTACAATTTCAAAATTAAAGAATGGTAATTATCAGTTCAAAAATATCGGAGACCTGGCTTTATGGGCGCTTGTTTTGTATAAAACATATATTGGTTTCGACGTAAAAAAAATTTGTTTCTCGCCACCCCAAATGCCGCAATTCGCAAAACTTATAAAAAGTTTAATTATTCAAGATTACGTCGTTCGGATTTAAATTGCCCGGAGAAAAAAATTGCGCTAAGAAGTTTAAGGAAGGTTTAACTCCCGAAAATACTCTCGCAGATCCGGTGTTGAATTATGCCGTTACGCATCCACTTTTGTACGACTACAAAAATGTTATACCCGGCGGGATATCTACTATAGGAAATGAAAAATTTTTGGAACAAAAACTGGGAAACATATTTTCGACCACATATTCCTTCAACGCCTTAAGAATAACCTCGCTAAATTTTGTATTAAAATCATCCGCTGAATCGTTATTAGCGTCACCCTTCTTCAACGATGAGGACAAATGGCTAAGGAAACGACTATTTGCGGAAATAATTAATGCGGCTAACGAGAATTTTAAAGATATGCCTCAAATGTTAGTTTTGAAAATGCATACGGAAAAGATTTTTGAAGATGAACTAGCTTCGTACAAAAACCCACATCGCCGAGAAGCAATTAGGTATTTCAACGGGGGTGAAACCAACTTCAACGTCAGTCAAGAGAAATTGAAAGCGATTGAAAAAACGCGTTTTTTTATTTGAAAATAGCTAAAGTTTTTACATTCATATATTATTTTTATCATACTTGAAATAAATTTTTTTATATCATGTAATACTTTCCTTTACCTTAAATATTTTCAATTTTGAAAGATTTACGATTTTGATGAAAAAACATACAGACCTCCCCCCACTCGTTTCGATGAATTTTTCATGTTAATTGGGTAAGGAATTGAAACATTTCCCAATAATTCGATCGGATCATTGTTTTAAGCGTTCCCTCGGTTTCGCTGACTCGACGGGCCTTTCGAGTTCTTAATCCGATCGATTGACTTATTAAGCGAATGGCCCACTCACGATCAATTAGATTAGGAACTGAAACGCTTCATATATTTTGCTGACTCGGAGGGTATTACGAGCTTTTAATCCGGTTGACCGAAGATGATATCGTATAAGTCGATCGGTGTGTTTTTAATTTTTAATTATTTTCTTTTAAAGTACATAGATGATGATGATGTTGTCGTTTTGGAACGACCAGAATATCTTAAAGTAAATCTTCATTGGGACCCGAAACCTGATTGAAAGTCATAGTAGAATAATAATAAAATTGAAGAAATAATTTTTTTTGATAAATTATTATTATTATATTTAAGATCAATTAAAAAATTTAAGCAGGGAAAATAAAAATGATAATATAAGTTATAAAATTTATTTCAAGAACATTAACAAAAAATATACAATGTGATATAGTTAAAATTTATTTATTTTTTTTTAAATATATTATACGCTTAATATTACAATATTTCAATAATTTTGGGTATGTTCCGACGTTTTTCATGAATGATTGCTTTTGAAGGGACTTTATAAACGCTCTACAAGGGATTTTTTTTTTCTTCGGACATGCTCCCCGCGGCCCCCCCCGCCCCCCCCCCGCTCCGCGCCCCCCCACCACCCCAGCACCCCCCCTCCCTCCACCCACTGTGTTTGGCAAGGTAAAATACAATTTGCTTTGATGGTCTATTATCTAACTGCTCTGCAAAGCGGGCGGGTGATGGCTTGTGCGAGGAGGGAGGATGACTGGGTTGGTCTCTATTTCTCTGAGGTTAGTTCTGTATGACGGGTGTTATTCTTTCTATTTTTGTACTTACTTGGCGGGTAGATCGAGGAGTATTAGAAATTGAATTGGTTTGTCCGATACGAGCGCGTGTATCATTTCGTACCAGTCCGAGCTATATCATTTAGTTTAATAGGTTTTCATCGTTATTGTTGTCAGCGTGTTCAATAATAATTCGAGACTCGATATGATCAATATTGCATGCATATCTGTTTCTCATAGTTGGAGTAATGTAATAACGTGTACTTGTGTTGATGAATTACCTGTACGACGTTGTTCTCTCTCAATACAAGAGGCTATTACTATAAAAATGTTGGGGTCTCTATTATGGAATTTGTTTATCTAATAGGTGCATGTGTTATAGTTGAGATCGCTCATAGTCTTCTTTGTTTACACAGAAAATAATTACTTTTGTGATAATATATATATCCGATTTGGCTCTAGTTCGATTAACATCTAAACATGTGAACAAGGATATTAAACTTCCATACTTTTTTTTTAGTTTATATAGGCACTATTATCTTTAAGCTCTCCTCCGAAGTTTAAGTGAAACTTAAGTAAATCTCCTCAGATACAATTATCTGTCTGTGTTATGCAGAAACTTGAGAAGGCAACTTCAGCTCTCTCTAAGAATAAGTATAGTCAAGCTAAAGAGTTCCTTTATAGTTATAATTTTCCAGCAATTTTACATATGTTCAAATTGCTAATGAAGCTCCTAATATTAAAAAGATAACAAATCGTCATTGGAAGCTATGTATCATTCTCTGTCTCGTGCCTACGATAATCTCTGTCATACACATCTAGCTTTTACTATATTAACTTGTCTATTATCTCGTTTCAGCAATCATTGTGTGAGATTATGAATAAGCAGTATATTGTGTAAATGCGAGACTCGCATTTGACCGAGGACTATGAAATAGACGACCGAGCATGGATTCATCTATCCACATTCGAAGTATACATCGTTAGAGGCAGAGCAAGGTGAGGATGGGGGAATGCTTGTGGGCACTGTTCTTGTCTTCCATGATATGCCCTAGAACTATTCTATATTATCTCTGCTTTCTTGACTTGCACTGAACTCTCTGAGACTACTAATCTATTATTTAGCTTAAATCTCGCTGGTGCATGACTGTGTACAGTTCGTACAAATCGAACTCTTCTTAGCTCTTAGCATAATAGACTCTGTACAGGACATCACGAGTGCATTAAATGCACTCAGCGGGATATATTATAATTCCATTTTATTATGTGTCCCTTTTGTTTCCTATTGATATATTTTTTAATTTATAAATACTGTATATATAATATATTATAAATTATTAGGTTATCTAATCTACGTATTGATATTATTATTTGTTATATTGCAGTATTCTCATTAGCGATTATGGTTAATGTCTCTTAACCGTGTGAGATAGTTCTCGTGCTCTGTTACGTGACTGTACTCTACCACGTATCTCTGAGAAGTTTCCTAGAATATTGAAAAAAAGGAAAATTATTTTCAAAAAATAGAAACATGTCGCGCTGAAGTTAGATAAACTTAGTAAAGCATCGCTCTACTCTGTGATTTTTGTTAATAGTGCCTATTTCATTGAAATAGTGTTTCATATATCAAATCCAATGAACTCTTTCCAGCGCAAATTTTCTCTCTGGTTATAGTCAGATTCCTTATGAGAGATCCCTATCATTCAAATGGCCAGAAAAACCTCTCAATGTGAATAAAGGTCTTATGTGTTTTAATACTAGGGTGTGTGTCTTCTCGCAGTCTAGCAAATATCTGTTAAAGTTCTTAGAGGTATTTCTGGCGGTGCACATATAATATTGAAGGAGATATATGAAAAGGAGCTCTCGTGTGCTAAACGGCCGTATGGCAGTTTTCAAACATCTGGTTCATTCATACAAGCGATCCAATAATTTCTCAATCTTTACAATGTCTCTAGTCTGCAAAAATTTAAAAAATAATATTTAGATATATAGCTGCTACATTATTTTATAATATACTCTAGATGGTAGTGTATAATATTTCCTGCCAATCGTGGTCTTAATTGTAAACGTAATCTCGCTACACCGCATCCACAATTCTGATGCGGAACATGAACGTTCGTTGCGTGTGCGATATAAATCTCGCAACCTTCACACTGACTACCCATTGCTCATTGTGTGAGTGTAAATTACTTATAGATACGTAATGTCTTCCTGGATCATTTTTTTCTCCCTTTCCTCTGGTGGACTGCGAAAAATCTTATTTTCGCCGGATCTCAATTTTCTAACATTCTCTCAATGCGCGAAAAACTTTAGTAATTAATTAGAGGCTGTAACTTTTATTCTAAATTGTTCTCCATTACTGGAAAAAGCTATATCTCATCTAAGATATAACACTCTAGGATTAAAGAAATGCTTTTGTGAAGTCTGATGGTTAATTTGATTTACAGCATTTTAGTGCTAAAGATACCTCGTTACAGTAATTGATGGCCTTTCTCGCATACTCCTTTGGTGACTCATTACTGTGCTGATTTCGACAATTCCTTAATTACCAAAACCCTCTCATTTCTCGCCAGTTCTTTACTGTATAAAATGCTAAAATGATCTATCTCGAGTATTATTGTATATTGAAAATAATTTAAATTTATTTACAGCTTTTTAAAAGATCAAAAACAAGAAAACGGTATTTCAGATTGGTAGCAAAGTTGCCCAGTATAAAAAGATATATTTTCTATTATTCAGTAGAGCTACATAAATATTCTGGAACCCTAAAAGATTGTAAGTAGACTCACTATATTATACATATGAATCTAATTTGGAACATATACATTTATTTTCTTTCTTTCTGAGCATCACCTTTGATTAAGGTAATATATATAATAGACCGTCTAATATTGTGAATATGGTCGCTATTCACCGAACCTCCAATCATTCGCGTCGGGAAATTATATTAATTATTCTCATATCTGGATTATAGATGCCGTCTAGATTGTGAAGGGTTTCGTGTAACACCTCTAGATGTTATCTGCCTGCGTATTAGTCTGGATATAAGACTATAGCTAGGTATTTATTGAAGCTTTGCATAGACGGAATAAATATGAAGAAGAAAAAATTATCACAATTTTATTTTTTTTTAAATTCACATCGCTCTAGTATATAATAGATATTTAAATAACTTTTATATATTATATGTGTGAGAATAATAACTCTCTCGATGAGTATATCCAGTTGTTAACATTTCTCATTAAAAATTTTATAGAAAATAAATATCCATATTTAATATAGATTATTCTCTGATGCAAATTCATAGAGAGAGAAAGAAGTGTGATGAGAAGTGGAAGAAACAAGCAAACTATCTTTAATCTATTCATATTGTATTGTATATAAATGCATGTTTGCTATATCTATCCGATACTGTATTATAGTTAATCTATAAAAAAACAAATAAGATTGAACATTTAGTTGTTCAAACATAATAAAACTATATGAATTTATTATGTTTTGATATCAAGATTATATTTGAATGAAAGTACTTAACAATTTAGAGCCACACTTTGGAAGCATAGAAAGTTATTTTCTATTTATTTTTTTTTAGATAATAAACCGACGCTTACACAGCGGCAGAACACTGCGTGTCCGCGAACCCGTTCATCTAGACGGCATTACTTAAAATAATTCACGAAGAGATATAATAATTTCTACCGTACAAATAAATAAAATGCCTTGGTGTGATATAGTACTCAGACTCTCGTATTATATATATATTGATAGATATATATATATTATATAATATATATATACTAGCAGGTCATAATAGCTGTATATAATATATGGCTAGAGGTACCGATATTTTGTTCGAAAAAGTAAAGTACTACTTTAACCTTCTAATAGATTGGCCCGTATTCTTTCATTTCTCTAGAAGAACTGCGAAAAGAGGTGATTTATATTAATTGACGAATGAAGACCATTGTACGCATGTAGCGTAATATTTTGGCAATGCTAATTATCTGATCATTGGGTTTCTAGTATGAGATATCTCTCCGAAAGGAGTACATATAGCGTAAATAGTCCCCAATGTCTATTTTGCTCGTGGATGAAAATAAAATCTGAATAAAATATCCTAGATAGAGGAATATAATAAATTCTGGCTTCGACAAATTTTTCCTCCGATGCCGGTAGCGACGCGCCAACCAGCGGCATCGATGTGTGTGTGCGGTTTAGGGAGAAGAGACACAAGAGGCACGTGGTCAGAATATCACGGGACTGTTAAAAAATTTAACTAATTCTATCGACTCTAATAATTTATTGTATTTATCGATGTATTCGGCCTTTCAGCCTATACCTAGCACCTCAAAGCTATAGGAATGTGCGATGCGGAAGAAACCGTTTAAGTCTTTCATATTGTTAGCTATAGGGTTAGGCTAGACTCAGGATAAATATATTAGCGGAAGTGGTAGGATTTTGTTGGATTCGGATTATGAATTATAGAGTTATGAGGCTCAGCGTGAGAGTGTAACCTGTATACTCTTGGCTGCTCTCGAAACTCGCGACGATACCGATGATACGTGCCGGAGGCTAGTCCTACGGAGGTACTCTCTCGCGAGCACCGACGCTAAATGGTACCTCCAGTAATGCCTATTTAGGTTCGTTTAAATAATAATCTGGACAGCAGGCACAAAGTGAAGTTCCTGCTTTTCTCTCGCTATGTACTCGGTTAGGTAAAGATCTCGTTGTGTTCGTAATGTAGCAGCAGTCATAGCACAGATAGCTACAGATATAAGTAGCAGGGTATACAGCATAAAGTCAGGTAATAATCGTATTAAGTCTAAGACGCAGTGAACAGGAGCTAAGCTAAGTCACCAGCTCATCGTGATCGCCTTCATATTCGTTGTTAGTATTGCCAGTCGTGTGTCTTACGTCTCGTCTATCATAGTCTAGTTATAGCGAGAATCTCATGGTGTGCTAATCCACGAGTTATGTATTATCTCAACAAACTTGTGTATCAAACGCGTAACAGAGTAGTGTAAAATAAGATAATGAGAGACCGAAATGAGGCGTAAGCGATATAGATAAGATATTAGGTTATCGATTGTCTCTCTCGATACGATTGTCTGGTTGTGCTCGTGATAATGAGTCTTGGCAACACGTCAAATATGAGCGGAAATACGCGCCGCAGAGCCATGTCGTTATCGCTCAACTCAGATTACTGAATTAATAATTATTTCCGAGCGTAAATTGCCCACTGATAAGCACAGCTCGTTCACTGATGACAACGGATCGATAATAGGAAAATGTGAGTAATGTGTGGTGTGGTGCGAGAGCGATAGGCCGCATACGTTACCAACTCAACGAACTCTTATGTTGACTGTAATGTTGCTCGCTCTCAGAACCGTCTAACGTGTCCTAGCCGACTGGTGCGTGCGTGCTCGAATACTCGCTCACGCCAACACTCACATTATTCAGATGAAACACTACTAGTGAAATGTTCTAAACCGTGCGTTACACCGCAACAGTCCTCAACAAAATTGTTATTTCTGACATAATTATTTCACTCCAGACATACGTCCGCTAATCAGCATCCAATGAAAGGAGAGAGCTAGCCCGTACACTCGGCATTCCTCGATCCGCTCTTGCTACATTGTACATTTGGCAGAGAGCGCTTTTGCCCAGGTATTGTGATCTCAAACATAAAATAGGCTAATTGTTATTTTCCTGAAAAGACACGCTTATATCCACGCGATGGATACAAACGTTGCTCGAGCTGTGCGGCACAGCTTCATGCGTCAGTAGTTCACTAGATGCTGGTCTTAATTGCCGTCGTTATATTGATTATTCCCTCTCTACACTGCTTAAGTGCTTTTTCATGGCAGAGCGTAGAGTAAACATTCGCCAGCGGGCGATTGATTTGTAACATATTGATAATAGTCTTAAATAGCGTATTAATCACATGATATTGTAAAAGTATATCACTCTTAACGTATATCACATGGTGTATATTTTTTGATTATATGGTTCTCGGTATAATAACATTTTCCCATCAACTCAGTAAAGTTAGTGACTCTATCATTGTTTATGTGTTCTCGTTGTCATATAAATTTTTCATTGATCTTAAATAAATAATAATAAATTTAGTTCAAAAAAAATTATTTCTTCGATTGAATCTCTGTATGACTAGGTATCTCTTAGGCATATGACTATCACATTGCGTCTGTGTGGGTCTCTCCATGAAAATAATTGATTTCATGTCGAATATTTGTCGTTCCATAAGAGCGCTAACAATCCTGCTATCATCTAATGTACATTAGAAGAAAATAATTAAAAATTTGACAACTAATCTGCTAGTGGACTTTATACGATATCATCTTCGTCAGAGACACGATATATAAGTGCTTCGTGGTATAATTCTTCGTATGTACTGCTTCTCTGATCGATCGACGCAAATGTATGAGATAGCAGTTTCAGTTACCTAGTGCGATAATTCTCGTGCTAGCTCGCGAGCGACATTCTCGACTTAATAGTTCAATCGAAATCGGATTAGAATGCGTAAGCCCGTGAGTCAGCTAACGAGGAACGCTTAAAACAATGATCCGAACGAATCTATTGGGAAATGTTTTCAATTTCCTACCCAACTTAACCATGAAAAAATTCATCGAAACGATGGGAACAGGTCCTGTGCTCTGTGTCATTTATATCTATCACAATTCGCTGAGATCTTCGCAAAATTGAAAATATTTAAGGTAAAGGAAAGTATTACCTATATAAAAAAATTTATTTCAAAGCGTTAAAATGCTGAATAACATTCATTACTGAATGTAAAACTTTAGCTTATTTTGCAACATAAAAATACCGCGTTTTTCACTCGCTTTCAATTTTCTCTTGACTGGACGATCGTGAAGTATAGTTCACCCTCTTAAGAATACCTAATTGCTTCTCGCGTAATGTATGGCTTATTTCTACGACAGCTAGTACTCTCCGTGTCTCTCGAAAAAATCTTTGAGTTCCGGTAGAGATTTTTCTCAAAACTAACATTTGTGCATGTCTTAAATTCTCAGTTAGCCGCATGTTGCTATTAAGTTGAGCATATAGAATATAATTCATTGCCGATTTTTGTGTGATTGTCTCACCCGAGAGTGACGCTATAACTGATTCAGCGTGGCTGACATTCTTATTCATATAATTCTCTGCGGTAACGCGGTTATTCTTTTTAAGGTGCCGTGATAGGAAGCTATGTGGTCGAAGATATGTTCTCTTTTGTGTCTCTATTCGAAATATATTTCTTCTCAATTGTTCTGTAGTATGAACATTCTCCCTCTCCATGGTCAATATCTCTCTCTGTACCGCTAGCAAATAAGGGTGCCCCTCACCGCAATAATTCCCACTTCTTGTGAGTGCTGCTGAGAGTATTTCGGACGTTCAAGAACCTGTGGCAACCTTAAGATAGCCTTTTAGCGCAATTATTTTTCTACGTGAGGCAATTTTAAGATCACCATGACGCTCTAATCTTAGATAATTAAAGAACTTTTTAAGTTGTGTCAGATGACTCTCTCGCACGAGCGAGTATCCTGTCGTGTGATGGCTCTGTAGACTATACGTATTTTTTTACGTTCGAAACAATATATGAGTATTTCACTACAAAAACAAGCCCCATAAAGCAGGATCGTCCGACTTATGTTTCCTGAACTGTTATATAACCTTCTATTGTGAATTTTGAATATAGTACAAGAGATCGAATTAAGTTGCAAGAGTTTTGGGATAATGTGCGGCTGTCGTACCTTTCAATCTGTAATTACGTATAGACAGAATTTTTCGAAGTTCCAGGCCTTTCTGAACTCTGTAGTCTCTCAGGACGCTACGAGTTTCCCCCTGGCACGTTGGGAGCTATTGCTGCTGTAACTTTTGAAATAAGTTTCTTTTTATGAAAGTTAGACCAGTATTTTCTCCTTGCGGCAGATCGCCACAATTCAAAATGCAGTCGTCGTCAATATCACTCGAAGCCGCATCTTCCTCGATGACTGCTTCACTTTTTCTCGTAGTAGAATATCGGATCACTTTTGAAAAATGTCCAAATTGATATACGAATTCTTCGTTCGAGTCGCATATAACTTTCATGAAAGGATTTATTTCCCATTGCTTAATTCCCGACAAATGCAGCGCTATCGATGGCAACCCCATAAGATGCGGTAAGCCAATAGACGGTTGAATCGTTTCGGGTATAACTCCAAAAACTAAATCAATGACTTCTTCATATTTTAGTCCTCTCAACACTCGCCAAGGAATTGCGTATACGAGACCAAAATAAAGAAGTAATACATTCAAGCATTCGATTTTAAGAGATTGTTTGAGAGAGTCGATTCTCTCTTCTTTCCCTTTACTAGAAAGTCGAGAGAGCTCGATCTCGTGTTTTTCCATCGATTTAGTTAACCGTTTTAGGGCTTTCAGGATCGAGGAACAGGAAATAAGGTGAGTCGGGTTCGAATATTCATTAAAACACAAATTTGTATCATCATTTAAAGGGAATGGTCTCTTTTTTCTTTTATTAATAAGATTCATTTCTCTAAAGTGCCACGAATCAAAAAGAAATCGGTGGATGTTTGCCGTGCTTAAACGATCGATTAAGTATGATTTAAACATTTTTACTTCCCAAATATATGTTGTTGGGCAAACATAGAATATTCGAAAGAAAATGTATAATTTTAGGGTCAAATAGTTCGTCGGTGTTGCCGAAAACAATCTTAGATTGTCCTCATTTACGCTCTCGTTAGAAATATACAATATCGCGTTAAAGTAAAGCAATGAGAGTAATTGATTAAAATATTTTGATTTCGTTCTACCTCCAAGAGACTGTCCAAAGCTTAACAAATTTTCAATATTTTCCTTTATAATTTCCTCACATTTAATTTCTTCATCACCGACAACGGCACTAGCAACGCCGTTTTTAATCGTTTCGATTGTATCTAAGCATAATTTATCAACCTGATTCAAAGTAATAGGAATATTCGCTTTCAGTGAAATGAAAGGTTTATTTTCACTCCTGAAAGAATTATAACAATCGTTATCAAATTTTTGAATTAAGAATTCCTCGTTCATATAATGCTTCGATTCGGACCTACATATTGGTATGTGTATGATGCGCGCATACCCTTGATCGTAGATGCCATCAGAAAATGTTTGATAAATTTCGCTATTCCCATAAGATTCCTTCAAACATCGGGCGTCTCTTTCCTTGACGGCCCTATTTTGTTCTGTTCTGTAGTTATCATTTAAATATCTAAAATGTCTTATCGCTAAATTTAAAATCGGAATTTTTGATTTCTGTAAGAACTTCGTAGCGTATCCCTCGTTAAAAAATAACGGGAAAATTTTCTCTAACTGGGTTCATTTTGTTATGCTCGATAAAATCGTTTCTATTTGTTTCACGATTGAGGAACGTTGTGGCGATAAAGCAGAGCAAAAACTTAATCCGTCCAAAGTGTTATTATTCTTTCGTGTTCGTCACACATATTGGAATGTCTTTACATGTACCTTATGAGAGTAACTGCAACGGTTCCAATGTGGAGATACAAAAAATGATAGTCTCGCCGATATGGCACTCATTTACTTGGAACGGACACGTAATTTCGGGACTCTGAAAGATTTTGGAACCTTTTCGACTAGTAGCGGTTCAACGAAATTGAAACTTGTATAATAATTATCATTATTTTAAAATTGGAGTCTGCTACTAAATTGTTTTTACCACGCATATTTATAATTTTTGTCTGCTGAATAAATAAAAAGCTAAGATATCGTATTCCCTCACGGCAAGAGGGGAAGTTTACGAATGTCCGTATTCCACCACTTCTCCTATATCTAATGAAGTTATCATCTCTATACATTAAATATATGCTAAATTTCATATTGAGATCCTCTCTTTATATCTCTATATTTATAAAAATTCCCTTATGAGCTTCATCTATATAGAAATCCCTCCCCCCCTGTATTTATATATTTACTATCCCTTTCTGAGGTGTATAATAAGGTGTGCTTGTCGGCAAACAGAGCAGGGCATTGTTGTTCGTAAGTCCTATATCAACCTAAGACGACAGCGTTGCGGGTATATACTACCGCCGATCGAATTTTTGCTCGAAGAAGAAAGACTATTCTTCCTAAGATAGACCCCGTATTCCGAAAACACGATGCTTGAAACTCGTCACTTGAAAAATAGCAAATGCGTGCCCGAAAGGGTTGAGGAGGCTCTTGAGAAAGGAGCGAAGAGGGGGTCGTTATATTCTCCTGATATTTTCGACATCTTGGAGCATTGCCAACTAATGAGGAATCGGAAGCAGGAAAATAATCCGCGCGCAATTCACTCTGAATCGATGATGGTCGCTAATGAAACCGAGCTAGACGCCATCGAAGGTCTTGTCAGCCCGATAGAGTCACACGATCCGAGTAGGAATACGATTGCTGCAATTGGGTCGACACCAATAAATCCAACAAGTCTCGAAGATCTCGAGGTAGATGCGCATATATCCGAAGTAAGCAACGCCTCATCGGCATTATCAACGGTAGAACCATCGATTTTCCCCCAAAAAAAACATTCTCTAAAAACGCAAACCGATGATCTTTTTGACAAAAAATGCGTACTTTGCTTCGACAATGACACGGACATTGTTTTTTTACCATGCGGTCACATGCTAAGCTGCTCTTCGTGCTCTCTTGCCTTATCCTGGTGTCCGTACTGTAATGAGCCTATAGAAATCGTCGTTAAACAGACCCTGGGGTGAAAAAAACTGTAGTTATTTAAATAATTTGATATATCCTATAAAGTCTGCATCTATTCTACATCTTTATTAAATTGCAGCGTCTTTTGTTTGTTATTATTTTCATTCCAAAATAATATTAAACATTATCTTCATAAGTTATTTTAACCTTTTTATTTATCCTACACATTCAGTTGTGAAAAATGCAAAATCGGTACGAGTAAAAAAACGTTACTATATTTTGGTTGAACTATTCTTGTAAAATACGTTGGAAAAAAAATAAAACGAATAAAAATATAAAATTTTATTCTTTTACATACAAATAATTAAAATATCAACAACAATACAATTTTTTTTGGGATTAAGAGATTTTAGGATTAGTCTGTGTAACACTTTTCTATTATATCTTCAACAATAATAATAAAAAGTCTCCTAAAAAAAGAATGATTATCTATAATCTTTCGCCTCGTGCTTTTCGGTCAAACGATTCGTAATCAAATCGAAGACAAAATTATTAATTTCCGAATTTTTCGAATCGTAGGCGTTTTGGAAGAATGGCGTTTCGAAAATGGCTTCTATCGCTAAATCTTGTAGTTTTTTCACGTTCTTTTTCATTTTGAGTTCTAAAAAAAATATTAAGGTGATGCAGTATTTATAATATGAGAAGAAACTTATCTGCGATAGAATAAAAAATTCTATCAAATCTCGAAAACTAATCTTTGATACCACGGGAGTAGGCGCGCATTCGCGGAACCACGGCGAAGCGACGCTGTTTAAACATTTTATATGCAAAGAATAAAAATATACGAATTAAATTTTTTCATTTTTTCACATTAATTGAAAATTTAATTACGAGCAAAACAAAAAAAAACTAATGATAGCGAAGAAGGAGCGATCGCTTATTTTACCGAAATATTATTATTACCCTTATTTTTGTTGCTACAAATGTTTAATTTTAATTTGACTTTAAAAGAATTTACCGAATTTCTTCACTCTTAAATCCCGTTTTGTATAAATACTATAAGCAAAATTACAATATTTAGAAATATAGTTAAAATATTTATATTTAAAAATTTTTAAATTAATGTCGTAATGAAATTTTTTAAATTATAAAAAATAGTTAAAAAGAATAATTTCAATTTATTTAGTCATTTATAAAAATAATCAACGATATAAACCACCCATCGCACACGCTGAGGCAGTTATTGTCGCTCGAAGACCTCTCATCTAGACATAATTGCGAGGGCATACCGCCACGGACAGATCTTTCGCTCGATGAAAAGAAACTTTTCGCTTCTTCTACATACCGACCCGTGTCCAAAAATCGAGGAAAACGCGATGCAAGAAACTCGCCGGTTAGAAAATAACAAATGTGAGCCCGAAAGGATTAATAAGCTGACTCGTAAGGAAAGAGCGAAGAGGCGTTTGTTATACTCTCCTACCGTGGAGTTTTTCAAGCTAATCGGGGAACGGGAGGCGGAAAACGGCCCTCGCGCAATTCCTCTGGAAAAAACCGTCGATATCTCTAAATCGATCTTCACTAATGAAGCCGAACTAAAGACCGCCAAGGGTCTCATCGTCTGTCCGATTAAGTCTCACGATGAAAGGGAGAAAACGATTGCCGCTGACACCAAAAACGATATCGAAATTTATTCGTCGACGCCATCGAATCCGACAAACATTCCACCTAATATTGACGATTGCGAGGTAGCTGCGGCTATCTCCGAAGTAAGCGACGCCTCATCATCGTCAACAGCAGAACCGGCGCTTTCCAAAAAATCACAATCTCGAGGAACGCAAACCGACGATCTCTTTGAAAAACCGATTTGCAAAGTTTGCAAACACAGGGACGCGGAAGTTGTATTTGAACCGTGTTCTCACATGCTAAGCTGCTCTTCGTGCGCGCCCGCCCTCTCCTGGTGTCCGTTCTGTTGGAAGTCTATAAAAAGAGTCATTAAAGCGACCCTGACATGAGGAAAAATTGTAGTTATTTAAGTTTATTGATATCTGTTGTGTAATATCTTTGGAAAATTGCGCTATTTATCGTTGTTGTTATTTTGTGCCAAGGTTATTATTATTATCTATTATTAATATAATTATTACTATTATTATTATTATTATTATTATCTATTATTATTATTATTATTACTTATTATTATTTATTATTATTATTATTATTAATATTATTATTAATTATTAATATCATTATTATTATTAATTAGCAGTTTTTCATTTCAAAATAAAACTAAATGTTATTATCTTTATAATTTATTTATTTTCGCCACATCAAAAAATAGGTGATTTTGGACCGACTTAAAATCCCTTGTTTGTAAATCCGAGAGGGGTTTTTTCTATGTTATGTGACGCCGATTGTGCTGATATAATAAAATAGAAACAAAAAAAAATGATATTATAATATAATTATATATATATTATATATAATATATATATATATATAATATATATATATATATATATATATATAATATACTATATATATATATATACTATATATTATACTAAGTATAATATATATATATATATAATTGATAAAGAAGAATAAATTTATTTATATGCGCTTAATCACCAATATAAAACGCGCCGCATCGTACACGATGAGCCACTTTGAAGACCCATCTTAAAGACGCAGTTGTGAGTATACGCTCGATCTGCCGAGATTCACCCGAGCGAGATATCGATAATCTTTGAAAGAAAAGTTAACTAACTTCAAAATTCAAAGGATTCGCAATATATGATCAAGAAAACGTTTTATATCCCGAGAGCGTTAAAGATGTCCTATTTCCGGCCGATTGTGTTTGATATTAGACAACGACCTATAGCGCCACCATCGAGAGAATTTTCGTTTTACGAAGAAAGACCGCGTGCTTTCGAAGTTTTGTTCACGTCTTCCGATGATTTTCACCGAGAAGCGGCGAAAGAATTAATATCCGACTTAGAGAGCGAGTGCGAGTGCGAGTGCGAGTGCGTATTACACCACCGTTCTTGGAAAGGAAGAAGAGAAAATCCGATAGAAGAACTTTTTGGCTTTCGTCCACTCGGTCGAGGAAATATCGTTAATAATTTCGTCGCTACACCACGCGGTAGGAATTTCGATCGATTTTCGAGAGTTCTTTCAACGAATGCAGCTAGCGCATCGACCAATAGCGTTGTCGATTTAGCATCGGTTCGCACTTCTCCGCTGATTTCATCGCCGTTGAGGTCTCTCATTCTCCTCGAATATGAACCACTGGAGAAATTATTTTATGAGAGAGTAACTTTAAACAAATTCATATATATGGCGTATGAACCCTATAGAAACCCTAAAGTCTTAATAAAGCTGTTAATGGCCGAAATGAACTACAGGATTATTATAGGCATTATAAATAGACTTTTATTTAACGCCCAAAATGCTACTTACGAAACAGAGCCACCAACCACCGAGTGTCGCTTCCGCGAAACAGGGTTAAACGATCCCGGCACAAATGTCACGACAGCTGCTGCTTCTGCTGCTGCTGCTGCTGATGCTGAAAGCGAGAACCCTCCTGAGATCCCCGATGAAACGTCTGCTGAATCGACGACTTTAACTAATGAAGCGAAGCGAGACGCCGAAGAAGGCCTTGTCAGCCCGATAAGGTTAGAAGACGAACTGAGGATGAAGGCGATTGCCGCTAACGGCGCTAGTAACAACGAAATCACTCATGAAAAATATGCACCCATAACCGAAAAACCCGACGATAATCTCCCAGGTATTGAAGATCTCGAGAAATGGGCGAACAATGCCTTGTCGTCACCGTCGTTGACGTCGACGTCATCATCATCGCCATTAACGACGGTTGAACCATCGCTTCCCACTCAATCGCGATTTCAAAGAACGAAAATACAAAATGATTTACCAAACGAGCTCTGCAAAATTTGTTTCGACAAATATTTGGAGATTGTATTTTTACCCTGTAGGCACATGATGACCTGCTCTTCGTGCACCCTTGCTCTCAAGTCATGCCCATACTGTAGAAAGCCAATACAGTACATCATTAAAGCAATCATTCCATGAAAAAATTGTATCATTGTTTAAATTTATCGATATCTGTTTCATGTAATTATATATATATATATATTTACAAATATGCATTTTTTATTATTTGTAATGCAAATTTAAACATTAAATTTCATAACTCGTTCAAACTTTTTCATTTTTCCTGCACGTTAGATGAAAGATGATTTCAGCATTTTAATTAAACGAAAAAATAATACGTTAAAATAATCTCTTCCTAGAACAGATTGCACGAAATAACGTTACTTTTTACTTCTCGGGAGATGGTGCAAAATAAATTTTTCGTTCCTTAAGGGAGTTGTTTTTTTCGAGGGAAACCAAAAAAAAATAATTTCGGAATCTAAGTCTATAAAAAATTGATATTCAGGTATTCACATATTGAATAATTGTTTTTTTTTGTTTTTAATTTTTCTTAATCTTAGTAGCTAATTATCAAACGACATTATGAAACAACGACGTTTCCCAGGCAAAAGGGCGTCGTGAATTCTCTTCTAATTTTCTTTAGTTTAGTACCTATAAAAATTATTTATCGAAAAAAATTGAATTTAAGGAAGACTAAACTATAAAAAATTAAAATTATTGATGCGAGCGAATGTTTGATCTCGTTGTTTGTATTTGTTTAATTCAAAATAATAAATTATGTTTTTTAAAATAAAAAAAATAATAAAAAAATTCAACTGATTCTATAAAAGAGACTTAAAATATTAATATTTTATCATTAGGTAACGTTGCATCGTTGTAAAACGTCATATATATATATATATATATATCGCATTTCCACGAATGAGTTTATGTCCAATCCTCGAATAATACCGGTCGACCAGCGGCCGTGGATTTAAATAATTTTTAGTTATACCATAGAAGGGTTTTACATTCATTCGTATTACGATTGTTTTTGGTGAAAAAATACTACTACGTCTCCTTAATCCTTTATCTTACACCCGAATTCGTCGACGAATAACTTGATATGGAGAAGAAGGAAAGGAAGAAGAACATGCAAAACCTGCAAGATTTAGCGATGAACGTTGTTTTCGCATCATTCTTCCTAGATTTATACAACAAATTTTCGGATTCGAGAAAATTTGCGCTGAGCTGCGATTTGATTATGAATTATTTTGTTGAAAAACATGAGGTGAAAGAATTAAATTTCGACCTGTTCTTTTCGCTATTGGATTCGCACGACGGGGATAAAAACTCGGCGATATTTCTAGCCTTTCTGGAAAACGCCACAAAATATCCGTACAAGGCGACCGAATCAATATCCCTTACCTTGACCGAGTATATGGTCGCGACGAAAAGTTTAGTCCACGGTGTTCCTGCGGCTGCTAAAACCGTCGAAGTTATTAGGACAATGTGTTGCGAATACGAAGGTTTAAGATCTCTGATTTTTTCTTTAGACCGGTATGAAACCTTCATAAAATTAACGGACTTACTGAAAGAAAAACATCATCATTGTTTATTTCGTATCTTAAAATTAGAAATTATTATTAAGATAACAAGCGTTCTCGACCACAATGACTTTCTCGAAATTATGAAAAATATTTCTATCTTGTTTCCAAATTTAATTTCTCTAAAAATAATATGCGGATGTCGCCAAAGGATAAATTTAAAAAATACAATCAGACTGACTCATGAAAGAAACCAAGCTGATATTATAAATGATATAGCGAATGCTTCTATCAATAGAAACGCTTTCAAAAATTTCCCTTCGTTAAACGAATTAATTGTGGAATATAACAACATTGAGGAAATTATCGGCATCTCATCAATATTTAACTTACAAAAAATTGGAGTTCGCTTAAACCATGGACGTGAAGTTACTCTTGTAGAAAAGGCTAGTTTAAAACTATTGACTGCAAAAACCGAGGTGAAAATACTGGAATTAATTTTCTGTTTTTCGTCGGAAGAGGATATATTTCCCAATTACGACTATAATTGGTTTATAGACTCACCTTCTGAATGCAACAACTATTGTTCTAAGAAAAAATTAACTAATTTAATAGTGGCGGTAGAAATTGACAACAGAAGAATATTCGAATGCGACATCAGTGAAAATCCACCAACAGTCGAAAAATCCGTGAATTTTTCAAAAGTGAAAGAAAAAAAAGATAAAGAAGGGGCAGGATACTCATCTCTCAAAAACATATTCAGTGGTTTAATGGGAATGTTGCAAATTAAATTTGGGAAAATTTTATCCAAAGATTACGAGAAAAATGATATAAAAATACCGTTCTGCCTCTCATGCCAAGGAATATCTGCAGTGTTGATGCTTTTAATGACACCACCCATCCATGGTATTCGAAGTGAGTGCCAGTTACATATGAATATAGCATGGCAAAAGCACCTACCAAAAAAAATACTTGAATTCTGGGATTCGAAAATCTTTAGAAGCCGATTACGAAGGAGTATTAGAAATATAGATGGTTCTTTGGAATTAAACATACGAAACATATGTCAGTTTAATGCCATCCTTCAAAGCAACCGATATTTAGATGATACCCTTTCTCCTTTGCAATTTCCCGATGTTTACGTATTGAAATTATCATATGACGATATAGAGAGATATGGTGAAAATTGTAAATGTGGCTATTTGAGTAATAAAATCGTCGAAGTTTTTCCGAATTTGACTTACTTGGAAATCAAAATAAAGAATTTCGCAAGCACAGCTTTCCGGCAAAGTAGCGATGAATACAAAATGATATCAGCTAAAGAAAATAAAGCAATTTTTAAAAATTTGGGAGAATTAAAGATTGTTTTCTCTGGTGTTTTATATGATATTTGTCAGGTGTCTCCAAATCTAGAAAAAGTCGTGGTGCTCTTCGGTTACGAATACACTACTCCTTGCAGAATTTATAATCTTTTGAAAATTACTCGTTTTTTGAAAAGAGGACTTGAATTTAATTTTGATCTTCGTATGGTAAATGAACAAATGGAACAAAATGTTTTAAAACACTATACCGATTGCGATAATCTTTACCACAAAACAACCATCGATCAACTTTTCCAAAAAATTATTGTAACTATGACCGATATTTGTGGAAATCCCTTCATCCGATGGAATATAAAACAATATGACTTTTTAGGAGTGCGCGGATTCCCAGATGATTTTAAATCAACTGATAGCAACAAATACCGGATCCGAAGGAAAAATACAATCTATGGTAGTCACTTATGGTTCCAAGGCGGTATTTTGTTTTTTAAGCCTTGTTACTTTTTTGAGTTTTTAACCAAATATCCAGATCCAAAACCAAAAACATTTTACTTGGTTTTTCCATCTTTTGACTCTCATGATTTTATTAACAAACTTTTTGAAGCTTTTGCATATATAATGAAAAGTGCATCAGAAGAAAAGAAGAGGACGAACTGGAAGCAAAAAAATAGAAAGAATTTTAAACCAAAAAAAAAATGGTAATATGTGCCTATGCATTTGTAAAAATGATAAAATATCCAACCCTAAATGTTTTTTTTTGTATTATTAATTCTTTAATACCAAATCATCAAAATAAAGTACTTTGTTTTATAAGTAAAATAGAGCGTATTATAAATGTTTTATTTCACTCATCCTGTCTTTAAAATCATTCGAATATTAGTTAATTAGAGAAAACATTGTTTTAGATTAACGATGAATCGCCCATAAAACGGACAATTATTATATATCCATCTACATTTAAAAAATTTGAAAAATAATTTCACCAACTTTTTTATGAGAAAAAGAGTCACCCGAAAAGGTTAGGTCGAAAAATATAATATTTATAAAGGGCGATGATGAAAAATATCCCAATCTTTTTTTATTTTATGTGAATTTACATTCATTTTTAGTCAATAAATAATTTATTATATATCGATAATAAGCTCTAGATTAATTTTTTATTTTAATTTTTTATTTATCATGTTTTCGTTTTTTGTAATGTGAAAATTCCTCGTCATTCGATGTCGTAACTCCTTCTCGCATGCTCGTTTTATCCTTATTAGTCGACGTTAAATAGCAAAATAAAAGCGACGAGTCGCCTTTCCAAAAAAAAAATTCGTTTTAGCCTTTCTTTATAAACTCCTCGATTAATTATCTTCGTTATTACCTCTTTTTTAACATTCGCGTTTTTTACGAAATCATGTCACAAACGCCGATCCCGGACGAGTTTGATCCTGCCGCCACCGCTGCCGCTGCCGCAGCCGCCGCAGCCGCCGCAGCCGCCGCAGCCGCCGCCACGATTTCGAAAAAAATTGAGAATTTGGATTTATTAAAAAATATGTTTGCCGACGATGAATCGATGACGATGACCGAATTTCAGAAAGAAAGCTCGTTGAAAGTTTTAGAAATGAAACGCGAGAGGGCCGGATGCAGTCGCGATGTGGCCAAAGACATGTATCAAAAAATTTTAAAAAATTCATGGTTGAAGGTAATATCTACGGACGTCCCGAAAGGTATTCTCGAACCCGGTTATTCTTGTAAGTTACACGACGTTTTGATATTGTCGTACACGGCGGGTAAAGAAATCTACGCGAGAGACGAATGGATAAGAAATAACGTGAGCTGCGGTTTTAGTTTTATCGAGACGGTCGGAAAGAACGAAAATGGGTTAGATTTCGCCATTTACGCTAACAAAAAGTTTACCGGCCGAATTGGCGATGAAAGTAATTGTCGACCCGAAAGTAACGAGACGTGGTTAAATTTCCGTATTGATTCGCCCGCAAACGCCACCGAGGTTGTTTGCGTGAAAAAAATTGACGGGTGCTATAACGGACATTTCGCCGTGAGGAAGATCGGCGACGAATACTATATCATCGCCGGTTCTTCGAGCGTACATATTTTGCTCAAGTCTCACTCCGACGTCCGTAAGTACCCGGGATGTAGGTACGAGGGCGCGCGTACGGTGGCGCGAGCGGTATTAAATACCTTCGACGGAATGGATCCCTCGAAGCTAATTATTTTAAAGCGTTTCTTGAGCGCCACTAAAACGACCGTGGTTTGTGGGTTACAACGCGTTTTCCTGGATCGTTTTCTCTTGAGAGACGAATATAAACTCTACGGTTTGATGATGACCTCGGTCCCCGACGAGGGCCAAAAAATCGATTCGTTAACCACCGTCTCCCCCCAGGCGGGCTTGGAAATTTTCAAACTCTTCGGAATTTCCACGCCGGAATACTACTCGATATCCCCGGATGCCGTGGAAGAAGAAATTTTGAAAATTCGACGGATGCAAAATTTCGAAGGGTACGTCTTTCATTACCTAAAAGACGACCGGACTATCGGCATGAAGAAAGTGAAAACTATTTGGTACCTCGTATTGTATTCTCTTCAGGAAAAAATTTACAACGTTTATAAGAGTACGAGCGGATCCTTGTCTTTCCTCTTAGAAAGGAAACGAGATATAGAAACCATTTTTTCCAGAGTGGTGCGGAAGTCGGATCTGTGTAACGATTGTTTGGATAAATGGATAGAGGCAGTGTTCGAGTTTATTTCTTGGCTGAACGACAAGGTTATAAACTACGGAAGCCACCGCTCGAAAATACGCGATGGATTTTCCGGGTTGTGGGAAGAATACGCGCTAGGGAAAAATCGGGGAAATATCCAATTTTGTTGCTGCTGCTAAAAATGAAGAACGAGTCGTAAGAGAATAATTTGACGGTTAAAAAAATGAAAATCTGATAATCGTTCCACTAAGTATTTTAATAAATTCCTTCTCTCGAGCTAATTTAAAATACACAATAGGCGTCTACTGATATTTTTTTTTACAAAAATGTTTTTGGCTTTTCCGCAAATATCTATAGATTTATTTTCTCTGAAAAAAAAGAAAAATTCGATTTTAAAAATAAAAAAAAAAGCAACGTTACTAAGCTCACGATACTGGATAAACTAAAAGTACCAACTTTATTATATAAAATCTTTATTAAAAATAGTTCTACGTAAAAATAGATACAGCAAAAAATAATAAAACTATACCTATATTATATACATCGATTATATCATATACTCGATATGTTAAATTAATTCCAATTTTTCTTCACGATGCTGTTTTGGTCATCATCTTCAATCTTTCGTTTCTTCTTCCGCCCACGTTTATTTTGTCTATTTATTATTGCTTTGGTGATTTTCTTAATTTTCTCCTCGATAATTTTGTCAAAATCATTAAATTTATTGTCCATTTTATTCATTATATCCTTAACTCCTTCTTTATATTTATCCTTAAGATTTGCTTCAACTTCAGTCATGTTGGTTGTGACATTTTCTTCAACCTCATATATCATCCCACCAACGTTCATATCGCGGGCTTCTATTTCCATGCTGGGATCAATTGAGCGTTGATTCTCTCTCGGGTGGTGTAGTCTTCTAAAATGTATTTGAATGGTTCCTCGCGGTAGTCGTAACGTCAAAAACGTACTTTAAACACGCGCAGTCACTTTTTCGATTCCCCGTGTACTTTTAAAATTTTTATCTATTCTAGATATTTTAATTCAATTTATTGTTATTTTTATTTTATTTAATTTAGTTTAATTACCCCTAAAATTAATTTTTCATAGAAGACGTGAAGATTTTAAGTGGGACAAATTTTTTTTACAAAAATTGATATATATATATATATATATATATATATATATATATATATATATATATATATATATATATATATATATATATATATATATATATATATATATATATATATATATATATATATATATATATATATATATATAAATATATTATATATATATATTATATATATATATATATATATATAGAAAAACTTAATTATTGATGATAAATTAATAAATTATTTAACTCGCTAGTCTTTTTTCTTTTGCCTATAAAAGGGAGTTGACGTATTACATTTTTTATCATAGTGTGACGTCGCCTAATATATATATATACCGAATCATCGCTTCAAATTTATTTTTTTCACACCCAAAACCCTCGACTCTTAGTCGGAAATGGAAAAGAAAGCGATGAATCTGCAAGATTTGGCGATGAACGTCATTTTTGAAACATCGTCTTTCCAAAATGCGTACAACAAAAATGCTTCTGATTCCAGAAAATTCGCTGCGAAATACGAATTGATTTTAGATTATTTGGTCGAAAAACACGGAACGAAGGAATTAAATTTCAACCTACTCCTATCGCTATTTGATTCGGACAACGCAAAAGAATCTTCCACAAACTTTCTGGGCTTTCTCGAAAAAGCGACGCGAAGTCCGTACAGAACGACCGAATCGATAACCCTGACGTTGACCAAGTATATGGTCGTAGCAGACGCTTTACCCGGTGGCGTTTCCGCGGCTGCTAAAACCGCTGGGATTATTAAGACAATGGGCACCGCGTACAAACGCTTGAAATCTTTGATTTTGTATTCAGATCAGTACGAAACCTATATAAAATTAACCAATTTTATGAAAGAAAAACGACACGAGCCTTTATTTCGTATCGAGAAGTTAGAAATTGTTAATACGGGCGCCATTCTTCTCACTCACGAGGACTTTCTCGAAATGATTAAAAATATTTCGATCCTCTTTCCAAATCTAATCGCGTTAAAACTAATATGTAGATGTCGCGAAACGGTGTTGAAACAAGACCCTACTATGAACAGGGACCCCTATCCTCCTTCAGGCGAAGACGACAGTGATTTGGCTGATAAATACCATTTAGAATATATAAAAGAGATGGAAATAATTGACCAAATTGATTTTTCGAGTGAATTGCGGAAACTTCTTATTCCTTCGTTTGACGAATTAACTACGTTAATCGTGGATTTTAACAACATCGAGGATATTATCAAAACCTCATCGTTGTTTAACTTGCAAAAAATTGGAGTTCGTTTGAATCATGGACACCCGTATACAGTTATTAGCAGCGCTCGTGTAAGGCGATTGGTAGCAAAAACCGGGGTGAAGACATTGGAATTGATTTTCGGTTATTCATCGGAAGAGGAAATATTTCCCAGCCACGATTATTATTTGATGAAAGAATTACTTCGTCGTGCGTGCTATAACTGTTCTAAGAAAAAATTAGCTTCCTTAATCGTGGTGGTTGAAATCGAAAACAGAAGAATTATCGAATGGGAAATTAGCGAAGCTCTACCGATAGTCGAATTTTCCGTGAAATCATCAAAGAGGTTGAAAGAAGAAGTGGCAGGAGATGAAGAAGATGAATACGAGGTCGGTGGATTAAAAAGATTGTTGGAAATTAATTTTTGGAAACTTCTTACTAAAGATCGTGAAAAAAGCAAAATAGAAATACCATTCTGCCTCGCATGCAAAGGAATTTATGCGGTTATGACGCTCTTTATGCCGCTGACCTATCCGTGGAATATTGAACGAGAGCTATGCCGCTTACATTCGGGTAAAAAATGGCGATCTGAAATGGAAAAGAAAATAATTGATTGTTGGGACACGAAAATTTTTAGACACCGATTGCAAAGGAATATAAGAAAGAACGACGGTTTCTTGGAATTGAATTTGCGAAACGTTTGCCACTTTAACGCAATCCTTCAAAGAAACGAAAATGTCAATACCATTTTTCCATTCCGATTTTTAAATGTGAATTCCTTAAAATTGGTTTGCAACGGAAAATTTACACTCTTCCGGGAAAATCGTAATTGCGGCTTATTGAGTAATAAATTCGTCAAAGCTTTCCCGAATATAGCCGAGTTAGAAATAAGATTAAGCAAATCTACATATAGATATAGTTATGACGTCCAATTTATTATAGATGGTGAAAATGAAGTCGCTTTTAAAAATTTGGTAGAATTAAAGATGAATTTTTCCATTCTATTATATGATATTTGTCGAGTTTCTCCAAATCTAGAAAAGGTAGTTGTGTTTTTTAATGCCAGTTATATCAACTCCTGCAGTATTTATAAACTTTTGGATATCACCACTTCTATGAAAAGAGGACTAGAAATAAATTTTGATCAATACATTGTTAATAATGAAACATTTTGCTTTTGCGAATGCCGCGATCCTACACACTGGGGAAATGTCAAACAACTTTTCAAAAATATTGCGGTGACTCTGAACGACGAGTATGGAAATTCCGTCTTTCGGTGGTATATAAAAAGATACGACTCGTTCGAATTATCCGACATAGAATCATCCGAAAATAATAAGTACAGTGTCGAAAAAAAAACAAAATTCAATGAGAGCTATTTGGGATTAAAAAATGATATGCCCTTTTTTAACACGCATTCTCGCATTCTTTTTTTGAGTTTTTAAATACATTTCGAGATCCTGAGCCTATAACATTTCATCTGGCCTTTAACTCTACCGATTATCATGATTTTTTTAAGGAACTATTTAGAATTATTTTTGGTATCATTTTTGATATGACAAAGAATATAATAGGGTAAATATAAAAATGTTATATATATTTATATGTATATTGTTTAATTTAAAAATGAAAATAAAACCCTTGAAATTTAAATAACAAATATATCATAATATAATATATATATATATATATATATATATATATATATATATATATATATATATATATATATATATATATATATATATATATATATATATTAATTTAAATAACAAATATATGATGATAACAAATATATGATAACATAGAATATATATTAAAATAAAAAAATAACAGCTTTTAATTTGCCTATAAATAAGAGAACTATTATATATTTTTCTCATTAAGAAGATTGGCTACGTCGAATGGCATTCACGTCGTATTTCCGCAAACGTGCAAGCGCACGTTTGCGGAAATACGACGTGAATGCCATTCGACGTAGCCAATCTTCTTAATGAGAAAAATATATAATAGTTCTCTTATTTATAGGCAAATTAAAAGCTGCTATTTTTTTATTTTAATATATATTCTGTTATCATATATTTGTTATCATATATTTGTTATTTAAATTAATATATATATATATATATATATATATATATATATATATATATATATATATATATATAATTTATATATACTATATATATAAGTATATTAATATATTTTATATTATGAGTAATTTGTATTTGAATTTCAAGGGTTTTATTTTCATTTTTAAATTAAACAATATACATATAAATATATATAACATTTTTATATTTACCCTATTATATTCTTTGTCATATCAAAAATGATACCAAAAATAATTCTAAATAGTTCCTTAAAAAAATCATGATAATCGGTAGAGTTAAAGGCCAGATGAAATGTTATAGGTTCAGGATCTCGAAATGTATTTAAAAACTCAAAAAAAGAATGCGTGTTATAAAACGGCATATCATTTTTTAATCCCAAATAGCTCTCATTGAATTTTGTTTTTTTTTCGACACTGTACTTATTATTTTCGGATGATTCTATGTCGGATAATTCGAACGGGTCGTATCTTTTTATATACCACCGAAAGACGGAATTTCCATACTCGTCGTTCAGAGTCACCGCAATATTTTTGAAAAGTTGTTTGACATTTCCCCAGTGTGTAGGATCGCGGCATTCGCAAAAGCAAAATGTTTCATTATTAACAATGTATTGATCAAAATTTATTTCTAGTCCTCTTTTCATAGAAGTGGTGATATCCAAAAGTTTATAAATACTGCAGGAGTTGATATAACTGGCATTAAAAAACACAACTACCTTTTCTAGATTTGGAGAAACTCGACAAATATCATATAATAGAATGGAAAAATTCATCTTTAATTCTACCAAATTTTTAAAAGCGACTTCATTTTCACCATCTATAATAAATTGGACGTCATAACTATATCTATATGTAGATTTGCTTAATCTTATTTCTAACTCGGCTATATTCGGGAAAGCTTTGACGAATTTATTACTCAATAAGCCGCAATTACGATTTTCCCGGAAGAGTGTAAATTTTCCGTTGCAAACCAATTTTAAGGAATTCACATTTAAAAATCGGAATGGAAAAATGGTATTGACATTTTCGTTTCTTTGAAGGATTGCGTTAAAGTGGCAAACGTTTCGCAAATTCAATTCCAAGAAACCGTCGTTCTTTCTTATATTCCTTTGCAATCGGTGTCTAAAAATTTTCGTGTCCCAACAATCAATTATTTTCTTTTCCATTTCAGATCGCCATTTTTTACCCGAATGTAAGCGGCATAGCTCTCGTTCAATATTCCACGGATAGGTCAGCGGCATAAAGAGCGTCATAACCGCATAAATTCCTTTGCATGCGAGGCAGAATGGTATTTCTATTTTGCTTTTTTCACGATCTTTAGTAAGAAGTTTCCAAAAATTAATTTCCAACAATCTTTTTAATCCACCGACCTCGTATTCATCTTCTTCATCTCCTGCCACTTCTTCTTTCAACCTCTTTGATGATTTCACGGAAAATTCGACTATCGGTAGAGCTTCGCTAATTTCCCATTCGATAATTCTTCTGTTTTCGATTTCAACCACCACGATTAAGGAAGCTAATTTTTTCTTAGAACAGTTATAGCACGCACGACGAAGTAATTCTTTCATCAAATAATAATCGTGGCTGGGAAATATTTCCTCTTCCGATGAATAACCGAAAATCAATTCCAATGTCTTCACCCCGGTTTTTGCTACCAATCGCCTTACACGAGCGCTGCTAATAACTGTATACGGGTGTCCATGATTCAAACGAACTCCAATTTTTTGCAAGTTAAACAACGATGAGGTTTTGATAATATCCTCGATGTTGTTAAAATCCACGATTAACGTAGTTAATTCGTCAAACGAAGGAATAAGAAGTTTCCGCAATTCACTCGAAAAATCAATTTGGTCAATTATTTCCATCTCTTTTATATATTCTAAATGGTATTTATCAGCCAAATCACTGTCGTCTTCGCCTGAAGGAGGATAGGGGTCCCTGTTCATAGTAGGGTCTTGTTTCAACACCGTTTCGCGACATCTACATATTAGTTTTAACGCGATTAGATTTGGAAAGAGGATCGAAATATTTTTAATCATTTCGAGAAAGTCCTCGTGAGTGAGAAGAATGGCGCCCGTATTAACAATTTCTAACTTCTCGATACGAAATAAAGGCTCGTGTCGTTTTTCTTTCATAAAATTGGTTAATTTTATATAGGTTTCGTACTGATCTGAATACAAAATCAAAGATTTCAAGCGTTTGTACGCGGTGCCCATTGTCTTAATAATCCCAGCGGTTTTAGCAGCCGCGGAAACGCCACCGGGTAAAGCGTCTGCTACGACCATATACTTGGTCAACGTCAGGGTTATCGATTCGGTCGTTCTGTACGGACTTCGCGTCGCTTTTTCGAGAAAGCCCAGAAAGTTTGTGGAAGATTCTTTTGCGTTGTCCGAATCAAATAGCGATAGGAGTAGGTTGAAATTTAATTCTTTCGTTCCGTGTTTTTCGACCAAATAATCTAAAATCAATTCGTATTTCGCAGCGAATTTTCTGGAATCAGAAGCATTTTTGTTGTACGCATTTTGGAAAGACGATGTTTCAAAAATGACGTTCATCGCCAAATCTTGCAGATTCATCGCTTTCTTTTCCATTTCCGACTAAGAGTCGAGGGTTTTGGGTGTGAAAAAAATAAATTTGAAGCGGTGATTCGGTATATATATATATATATTAGGCGACGTCACACTATGATAAAAAATGTAATACGTCAACTCCCTTTTATAGGCAAAAGAAAAAAGACTAGCGAGTTAAATATTTATTAATTTATTAATCAATAATTAAGTTTTTTCTATATATATATATATCATATATAGTATATATATATATATATATACATAATATATTTATATATATTATATATATATATTATATATATATATATATATTAATTATATATATATAAATAAATATATATCTATATATATATTATCATATATATATAATATAATATAATATATATATACAATTTTTGTAAAAAAAATTTGTCCCACTTAAAAAAATCACTTCTTCTATGAAAAATTAATTTTAGGGGTAATAAACTAATTGAAATAAAATAAAAAATAACAATAAAATTGAATTAAAATATCTAGAATAGATAAAAATTTTAAAAGTACACGGGGAATCGAAAAAGTGACTGCGCGTGTTTAAAGTACGTTTTTGACGTTACGACTACCGCGAGGAACCATTCAAATACATTTTAGAAGACTACACCACCCGAGAGAGAATCAACGCTCAATTGATCCCAGCATCGAAATAGAAGCCCGCGATATGAACGTTGGTGGGATGATATATGAGGTTGAAGAAAATGTCACAACCAACATGACTGAAGTTGAAGCAAATCTTAAGGATAAATATAAAGAAGGAGTTAAGGATATAATGAATAAAATGGACAATAAATTTAATGATTTTGACAAAATTATCGAGGAGAAAATTAAGAAAATCACCAAAGCAATAATAAATAGACAAAATAAACGTGGGCGGAAGAAGAAACGAAAGATTGAAGATGATGACCAAAACAGCATCGTGAAGAAAAATTGGAATTAATTTAACATATCGAGTATATGATATAATCGATGTATATAATATAGGTATAGTTTTATTATTTTTTGCTGTATCTATTTTTACGTAGAACTATTTTTAATAAAGATTTTATATAATAAAGTTGGTACTTTTAGTTTATCCAGTATCGTGAGCTTAGTAACGTTGCTTTTTTTTTTATTTTTAAAATCGAATTTTTCTTTTTTTTCAGAGAAAATAAATCTATAGATATTTGCGGAAAAGCCAAAAACATTTTTGTAAAAAAAAATATCAGTAGACGCCTATTGTGTATTTTAAATTAGCTCGAGAGAAGGAATTTATTAAAATACTTAGTGGAACGATTATCAGATTTTCATTTTTTTAACCGTCAAATTATTCTCTTACGACTCGTTCTTCATTTTTAGCAGCAGCAACAAAATTGGATATTTCCCCGATTTTTCCCTAGCGCGTATTCTTCCCACAACCCGGAAAATCCATCGCGTATTTTCGAGCGGTGGCTTCCGTAGTTTATAACCTTGTCGTTCAGCCAAGAAATAAACTCGAACACTGCCTCTATCCATTTATCCAAACAATCGTTACACAGATCCGACTTCCGCACCACTCTGGAAAAAATGGTTTCTATATCTCGTTTCCTTTCTAAGAGGAAAGACAAGGATCCGCTCGTACTCTTATAAACGTTGTAAATTTTTTCCTGAAGAGAATACAATACGAGGTACCAAATAGTTTTCACTTTCTTCATGCCGATAGTCCGGTCGTCTTTTAGGTAATGAAAGACGTACCCTTCGAAATTTTGCATCCGTCGAATTTTCAAAATTTCTTCTTCCACGGCATCCGGGGATATCGAGTAGTATTCCGGCGTGGAAATTCCGAAGAGTTTGAAAATTTCCAAGCCCGCCTGGGGGGAGACGGTGGTTAACGAATCGATTTTTTGGCCCTCGTCGGGGACCGAGGTCATCATCAAACCGTAGAGTTTATATTCGTCTCTCAAGAGAAAACGATCCAGGAAAACGCGTTGTAACCCACAAACCACGGTCGTTTTAGTGGCGCTCAAGAAACGCTTTAAAATAATTAGCTTCGAGGGATCCATTCCGTCGAAGGTATTTAATACCGCTCGCGCCACCGTACGCGCGCCCTCGTACCTACATCCCGGGTACTTACGGACGTCGGAGTGAGACTTGAGCAAAATATGTACGCTCGAAGAACCGGCGATGATATAGTATTCGTCGCCGATCTTCCTCACGGCGAAATGTCCGTTATAGCACCCGTCAATTTTTTTCACGCAAACAACCTCGGTGGCGTTTGCGGGCGAATCAATACGGAAATTTAACCACGTCTCGTTACTTTCGGGTCGACAATTACTTTCATCGCCAATTCGGCCGGTAAACTTTTTGTTAGCGTAAATGGCGAAATCTAACCCATTTTCGTTCTTTCCGACCGTCTCGATAAAACTAAAACCGCAGCTCACGTTATTTCTTATCCATTCGTCTCTCGCGTAGATTTCTTTACCCGCCGTGTACGACAATATCAAAACGTCGTGTAACTTACAAGAATAACCGGGTTCGAGAATACCTTTCGGGACGTCCGTAGATATTACCTTCAACCATGAATTTTTTAAAATTTTTTGATACATGTCTTTGGCCACATCGCGACTGCATCCGGCCCTCTCGCGTTTCATTTCTAAAACTTTCAACGAGCTTTCTTTCTGAAATTCGGTCATCGTCATCGATTCATCGTCGGCAAACATATTTTTTAATAAATCCAAATTCTCAATTTTTTTCGAAATCGTGGCGGCGGCTGCGGCGGCTGCGGCGGCTGCGGCGGCTGCGGCAGCGGCAGCGGTGGCGGCAGGATCAAACTCGTCCGGGATCGGCGTGGGTGACATGATTTCGTAAAAAACGCGAATGTTAAAAAAGAGGTAATAACGAAGATAATTAATCGAGGAGTTTATAAAGAAAGGCTAAAACGAATTTTTTTTTTGGAAAGGCGACTCGTCGCTTTTATTTTGCTATTTAACGTCGACTAATAAGGATAAAACGAGCATGCGAGAAGGAGTTACGACATCGAATGACGAGGAATTTTCACATTACAAAAAACGAAAACATGATAAATAAAAAATTAAAATAAAAAATTAATCTAGAGCTTATTATCGATATATAATAAATTATTTATTGACTAAAAATGAATGTAAATTCACATAAAATAAAAAAAGATTGGGATATTTTTCATCATCGCCCTTTATAAATATTATATTTTTCGACCTAACCTTTTCGGGTGACTCTTTTTCTCATAAAAAAGTTGGTGAAATTATTTTTCAAATTTTTTAAATGTAGATGGATATATAATAATTGTCCGTTTTATGGGCGATTCATCGTTAATCTAAAACAATGTTTTCTCTAATTAACTAATATTCGAATGATTTTAAAGACAGGATGAGTGAAATAAAACATTTATAATACGCTCTATTTTACTTATAAAACAAAGTACTTTATTATGATGATTTGGTATTAAAGAATTAATAATACAAAAAAACATTTAGGGTTGGATATTTTATCATTTTTACAAATGCATAGGCACATATTACCATTTTTTTTTTGGTTTAAAATTCTTTCTATTTTTTTGCTTCCAGTTCGTCCTCTTCTTTTCTTCTGATGCACTTTTCATTATATATGCAAAAGCTTCAAAAAGTTTGTTAATAAAATCATGAGAGTCAAAAGATGGAAAAACCAAGTAAAATGTTTTGGTTTTGGATCTGGATATTTGGTTAAAAACTCAAAAAAGTAACAAGGCTTAAAAAACAAAATACCGCCTTGGAACCATAAGTGACTACCATAGATTGTATTTTTCCTTCGGATCCGGTATTTGTTGCTATCAGTTGATTTAAAATCATCTGGGAATCCGCGCACTCCTAAAAAGTCATATTGTTTTATATTCCATCGGATGAAGGGATTTCCACAAATATCGGTCATAGTTACAATAATTTTTTGGAAAAGTTGATCGATGGTTGTTTTGTGGTAAAGATTATCGCAATCGGTATAGTGTTTTAAAACATTTTGTTCCATTTGTTCATTTACCATACGAAGATCAAAATTAAATTCAAGTCCTCTTTTCAAAAAACGAGTAATTTTCAAAAGATTATAAATTCTGCAAGGAGTAGTGTATTCGTAACCGAAGAGCACCACGACTTTTTCTAGATTTGGAGACACCTGACAAATATCATATAAAACACCAGAGAAAACAATCTTTAATTCTCCCAAATTTTTAAAAATTGCTTTATTTTCTTCAACTGATAAAATTTTGTATTCATCGCTACTTTGCCGGAAAGATGTGCTTGCGAAATTCTTTATTTTGATTTCCAAGTAAGTCAAATTCGGAAAAACTTCGACGATTTTATTACTCAAATAGCCACATTTACAATTTTCACCATATCTCTCTATATCGTCATATGATAATTTCAATACGTAAACATCGGGAAATTGCAAAGGAGAAAGGGTATCATCTAAATATCGGTCGCTTTGAAGGATGGCATTAAACTGACATATGTTTCGTATGTTTAATTCCAAAGAACCATCTATATTTCTAATACTCCTTCGTAATCGGCTTCTAAAGATTTTCGAATCCCAGAATTCAAGTATTTTTTTTGGTAGGTGCTTTTGCCATGCTATATTCATATGTAACTGGCACTCACTTCGAATACCATGGATGGGTGGTGTCATTAAAAGCATCAACACTGCAGATATTCCTTGGCATGAGAGGCAGAACGGTATTTTTATATCATTTTTCTCGTAATCTTTGGATAAAATTTTCCCAAATTTAATTTGCAACATTCCCATTAAACCACTGAATATGTTTTTGAGAGATGAGTATCCTGCCCCTTCTTTATCTTTTTTTTCTTTCACTTTTGAAAAATTCACGGATTTTTCGACTGTTGGTGGATTTTCACTGATGTCGCATTCGAATATTCTTCTGTTGTCAATTTCTACCGCCACTATTAAATTAGTTAATTTTTTCTTAGAACAATAGTTGTTGCATTCAGAAGGTGAGTCTATAAACCAATTATAGTCGTAATTGGGAAATATATCCTCTTCCGACGAAAAACAGAAAATTAATTCCAGTATTTTCACTCGGTTTTTGCAGTCAATAGTTTTAAACTAGCCTTTTCTACAAGAGTAACTTCACGTCCATGGTTTAAGCGAACTCCAATTTTTTGTAAGTTAAATATTGATGAGATGCCGATAATTTCCTCAATGTTGTTATATTCCACAATTAATTCGTTTAACGAAGGGAAATTTTTGAAAGCGTTTCTATTGATAGAAGCATTCGCTATATCATTTATAATATCAGCTTGGTTTCTTTCATGAGTCAGTCTGATTGTATTTTTTAAATTTATCCTTTGGCGACATCCGCATATTATTTTTAGAGAAATTAAATTTGGAAACAAGATAGAAATATTTTTCATAATTTCGAGAAAGTCATTGTGGTCGAGAACGCTTGTTATCTTAATAATAATTTCTAATTTTAAGATACGAAATAAACAATGATGATGTTTTTCTTTCAGTAAGTCCGTTAATTTTATGAAGGTTTCATACCGGTCTAAAGAAAAAATCAGAGATCTTAAACCTTCGTATTCGCAACACATTGTCCTAATAACTTCGACGGTTTTAGCAGCCGCAGGAACACCGTGGACTAAACTTTTCGTCGCGACCATATACTCGGTCAAGGTAAGGGATATTGATTCGGTCGCCTTGTACGGATATTTTGTGGCGTTTTCCATTCCAGAAAGGCTAGAAATATCGTCGAGGTTTTATCCCCGTCGTCCGAATCCAATAGCGAAAAGAGCAGGTCGAAATTTAATTCTTTCAACCCATGTTTTTCAACAAAATAATTCATAATCAAATCGCAGCTCAGCGCAAATTTTCTCGAATCCGAAAATTTGTTGTATAAATCTAGGAAGAATGATGCGAAAACAACGTTCATCGCTAAATCTTGCAGGTTTTGCATGTTCTTCTTCCTTTCCTTCTTCTCCATATCAAGTTATTCGTCGACGAATTCGGGTGTAAGATAAAGGATTAAGGAGACGTAGTAGTATTTTTTCACCAAAAACAATCGTAATACGAATGAATGTAAAACCCTTCTATGGTATAACTAAAAATTATTTAAATCCACGGCCGCTGGTCGACCGGTATTATTCGAGGATTGGACATAAACTCATTCGTGGAAATGCGATATATATATATATATATATATGACGTTTTACAACGATGCAACGTTACCTAATGATAAAATATTAATATTTTAAGTCTCTTTTATAGAATCAGTTGAATTTTTTTATTATTTTTTTTATTTTAAAAAACATAATTTATTATTTTGAATTAAACAAATACAAACAACGAGATCAAACATTCGCTCGCATCAATAATTTTAATTTTTTATAGTTTAGTCTTCCTTAAATTCAATTTTTTTCGATAAATAATTTTTATAGGTACTAAACTAAAGAAAATTAGAAGAGAATTCACGACGCCCTTTTGCCTGGGAAACGTCGTTGTTTCATAATGTCGTTTGATAATTAGCTATTAAGACTAAGAAAAATTAAGAACAAAAAAAAACAATTATTCAATATGTGAATACCTGAATATCAATTTTTTATAGACTTAGATTCCGAAATTATTTTTTTTTGGTTTCCCTCGAAAAAAACAACTCCCTTAAGGAACGAAAAATTTATTTTGCACCATCTCCCGAGAAGTAAAAAGTAACGTTATTTCGTGCAATCTGTTCTAGGAAGAGATTATTTTAACGTATTATTTTTTCGTTTAATTAAAATGCTGAAATCATCTTTCATCTAACGTGCAGGAAAAATGAAAAAGTTTGAACGAGTTATGAAATTTAATGTTTAAATTTGCATTACAAATAATAAAAAATGCATATTTGTAAATATATATATATATATAATTACATGAAACAGATATCGATAAATTTAAACAATGATACAATTTTTTCATGGAATGATTGCTTTAATGATGTACTGTATTGGCTTTCTACAGTATGGGCATGACTTGAGAGCAAGGGTGCACGAAGAGCAGGTCATCATGTGCCTACAGGGTAAAAATACAATCTCCAAATATTTGTCGAAACAAATTTTGCAGAGCTCGTTTGGTAAATCATTTTGTATTTTCGTTCTTTGAAATCGCGATTGAGTGGGAAGCGATGGTTCAACCGTCGTTAATGGCGATGATGATGACGTCGACGTCAACGACGGTGACGACAAGGCATTGTTCGCCCATTTCTCGAGATCTTCAATACCTGGGAGATTATCGTCGGGTTTTTCGGTTATGGGTGCATATTTTTCATGAGTGATTTCGTTGTTACTAGCGCCGTTAGCGGCAATCGCCTTCATCCTCAGTTCGTCTTCTAACCTTATCGGGCTGACAAGGCCTTCTTCGGCGTCTCGCTTCGCTTCATTAGTTAAAGTCGTCGATTCAGCAGACGTTTCATCGGGGATCTCAGGATGGTTCTCGCTTTCAGCATCAGCAGCAGCAGCAGCAGAAGCAGCAGCTGTCGTGACATTTGTGCCGGGATCGTTTAACCCTGTTTCGCGGAAGCGACACTCGGTGGTTGGTGGCTCTGTTTCGTAAGTAGCATTTTGGGCGTTAAATAAAAGTCTATTTATAATGCCTATAATAATCCTGTAGTTCATTTCGGCCATTAACAGCTTTATTAAGACTTTAGGGTTTCTATAGGGTTCATACGCCATATATATGAATTTGTTTAAAGTTACTCTCTCATAAAATAATTTCTCCAGTGGTTCATATTCGAGGAGAATGAGAGACCTCAACGGCAATGAAATCAGCGGAGAAGTGCGAACCGATGCTAAATCGACGACGCCATTGGTCGATGCGCTAGCTGCATTCGTTGAAAGAACTCTCGAAAATCGATCGAAATTCCTACCGCGTGGTGTAGCGACGAAATTATTAACGATATTTCCTCGACCGAGTGGACGAAAGCCAAAAAGTTCTTCTATCGGATTTTCTCTTCTTCCTTTCCAAGAACGGTGGTGTAATACGCACTCGCACTCGCACTCGCTCTCTAAGTCGGCAATTAATTCTTTCGCCGCTTCTCGGTGAAAATCATCGGAAGACGTGAACAAAACTTCGAAAGCACGCGGTCTTTCTTCGTAAAACGAAAATTCTCTCGATGGTGGCGCTATAGGTCGTTGTCTAATATCAAACACAATCGGCCGGAAATAGGACATCTTTAACGCTCTCGGGATATAAAACGTTTTCTTGATCATATATTGCGAATCCTTTGAATTTTGAAGTTAGTTAACTTTTCTTTCAAAGATTATCGATATCTCGCTCGGGTGAATCTCGGCAGATCGAGCGTATACTCACAACTGCGTCTTTAAGATGGGTCTTCAAAGTGGCTCATCGTGTACGATGCGGCGCGTTTTATATTGGTGATTAAGCGCATATAAATAAATTTATTCTTCTTTATCAATTATATATATATATATATATATATTTTTTTGTTTCTATTTATTATATCAACAACAATCGGGTCAATAACATAAAAACCCCTCAGTATTTACAAAACACGGGATTTTAAGTGGTCCAAAATCAACTAATTCTATTGATGTGGGAAAAGTAAAATAAATTATAATAGATAATAACATTTAGTTTTATTTTGAAATGAAAATAACAATAATAATAAATAATGATAATAATAATAATGATAATTTAATAATAATAAATAATAATAATTAAAAATAATAATAAATAATAATAATAAATAATAAATAATAATAATAAATAATTAAAATGTAATAATAATATATAATAAATAATATATAATAATAATAAAACAACGATAAATAGCGCCAATTTTCCAAAGATATTACACAACAGATATCAATAAACTTAAATAACTACAATTTTTCCTCATGTCAGGGTCGCTTTAATGACTCTTTTTATAGACTTCCAACAGAACGGACACCAGGAGAGGGCGGGCGCGCACGAAGAGCAGCTTAGCATGTGAGAACACGGTTCAAATACAACTTCCGCGTCCCTGTGTTTGCAAACTTTGCAAATCGGTTTTTCAAAGAGATCGTCGGTTTGCGTTCCTCGAGATTGTGATTTTTTGGAAAGCGCCGGTTCTGCTGTTGACGATGATGAGGCGTCGCTTACTTCAGAGATAGCCGCAGCTACCTCGCAATCGTCAATATTAGGTGGAATGTTTGTCGGATTCGATGGCGTCGACGAATAAATTTCGATATCGTTTTTGGTGTCAGCGGCAATCGTTTTCTCCCTTTCATCGTGAGACTTAATCGGACAGACGACGAGACCCTTGGCGGTCTTTAGTTCGGCTTCATTAGTGAAGATCGATTTAGAGATATCGACGGTTTTTTCCAGAGGAATTGCGCGAGGGCCGTTTTCCGCCTCCCATTCCCCGATTAGCTTGAAAAACTCCACGGTAGGAGAATATAACAAACGCCTCTTCGCTCTTTCCTTACGAGTCAGCTTATTAATCCTTTCGGGCTCACATTTGTTATTTTCTAACCGGCGAGTTTCTTGCATCGCGTTTTCCTCGATTTTTGGACACGGGTCGGTATGTGGAAGAAGTGAAAAGTTTCTTTTCATCGAGCGAAAGATCTGTCCGTGGCGGTATGCCCTCGCAATTATGTCTAGATGAGAGGTCTTCGAGCGACAATAACTGCCTCAGCGTGTGCGATGGGTGGTTTATATCGGAGATTATTTTTATAAATGACTAAATAAATTCAAATTAATCTTTTTAACTATTTTTTATAATTTAAAAAATTTCATTACGACATTAATTTAAAAATTTTTAAATCTAAATATTTTAACTATATTTCTAAATATTGTAATTTTGCTTATAGTATTTATACAAAACGGGATTTAGGAGTGAAGAAATTCAGTAAATTCTTTTAAAGTCAAATATTTTTTTTAGAACTCAAGATGAAAAAGAACGTGAAAAAACTACAAGATTTAGCGATAGACGCCATTTTCGAAACGCCATTCTTCCAAAACGCCTACGATTCGAAAAATTCGGAAATTAATAATTTTGTCTTCGATTTGATTACGAATCGTTTGACCGAAAAGCACGAGGCGAAAGATTATAGATAATCATTCTTTTTTAAGGAGACTTTTTATTATTATTGTTGAAGATATAATAGAAAAGTGTTACACAGACTAATCCTAAAATCTCTTAATCCCCAAAAAATTGTATTGTTGTTGATATTTTAATTATTTGTATGTAAAAGAATAAAATTTTATATTTTTATTCGTTTTATTTTTTTTCCAACGTATTTTACAAGAATAGTTCAACCAAAATATAGTAACGTTTTTTTACTCGTACCGATTTTGCATTTTTCACAACTGAATGTGTAGGATAAATAAAAAGGTTAAAATAACTTATGAAGATAATGTTTAATATTATTTTGGAATGAAAATAATAACAAACAAAAGACGCTGCAATTTAATAAAGATGTAGAATAGATGCAGACTTTATAGGATATATCAAATTATTTAAATAACTACAGTTTTTTTCACCCCAGGGTCTGTTTAACGACGATTTCTATAGGCTCATTACAGTACGGACACCAGGATAAGGCAAGAGAGCACGAAGAGCAGCTTAGCATGTGACCGCATGGTAAAAAAACAATGTCCGTGTCATTGTCGAAGCAAAGTACGCATTTTTTGTCAAAAAGATCATCGGTTTGCGTTTTTAGAGAATGTTTTTTTTGGGGAAAAATCGATGGTTCTACCGTTGATAATGCCGATGAGGCGTTGCTTACTTCGGATATATGCGCATCTACCTCGAGATCTTCGAGACTTGTTGGATTTATTGGTGTCGACACAATTTCTTTTTGGGTGTCAGCAGCAGCAATCGTATTCCTACTCGGATCGTGTGACTCTATCGGGCTGACAAGACCTTCGATGGCGTCTAGCTCGGTTTCATTAGCGACCATCATCGATTCAGAGTGAATTGCGCGCGGATTATTTTCCGGCTTCCGATTCCTCATTAGTTGGCAATGCTCCAAGATGTCGAAAATATCAGGAGAATATAACGACCCCCTCTTCGCTCCTTTCTCAAGAGCCTCCTCAACCCTTTCGGGCACGCATTTGTTATTTTTCAAGTGACGAGTTTCAAGCATCGTGTTTTCGGAATACGGGGTCTATATTAGGAAGAATAGTCTTTCTTCTTCGAGCAAAAATTCGATCGGCGGTAGTATATACCCGCAACGCTGTCTAGGTGAAAGGTCTTCGAACAACAATGCCTGCCTCAGTGTTTGCGACGCGCGTTTTATATCACCGATTATTTAAAAAATAACTAACAAATGTAAATTAATTCTTTTCAATTATTTTTTATAATTAAAATTTTTTAAACATAGATTATATATATTAACCGTTTTGTGTTCACATTTATTATTTTTTTAAATGACGAGATTCCCGATGAAACGATACCGTATACAGTGACATTTTCAAGGAAAATAAAAAATTAACAAACGTGATCACAAAATACACTTTTTTTGCGTATAAACTGTCGTTAGGCTCTATGTAGCCACGTTTCGTGGGGAATTGATTTAAATCGAATGTCTATGCGTAAATAATTAAAAATGAAATTTAAAAACAAAAATAAAAAAAAATTGATAAAAAAAACGAGTAAAAATATAACCGACGTTCTTCGATTTTTTCAATTTTTGTGACCTTCGAATGTCGGGGCCATTTCTATTCTTTAGTTCGGAGAAGGATTAGCTTAACGAGAGTGGTGGAACCCGCGTTCGTAAAACTCGCCCTTGCCGGAGATACTGGATTCTTTTTTTATTATTTAAAAAAAATTAAATGCGTTTAAAATTTCTAACAAGCTCCATTTTTTAAAATAATGATAATTTTTATAGTTTATTTCGTGGGAACCCACTATTTAAAGGTTCCTTTCTTCAGAGTCCCGAAATTAGCTGTCCGTTCATCATGGATTCTACGCGGACTTCTTTTGATCCCACATTGGAAACGTTGCAGTTACTTCAAAGTACAGTAAGCAGTTTCCAATATGTGGTGAAAATAAAAGAAAATACTTTGACCGATAATTTTTGCTCGCTTATTCGCAAACGTTACTCATCGGTGAAAAAAGAAACGATTTCGAGCATAAATAAAATGAACCAGTTAGAGAAAATTTTCCCGTTATTTTTTAACGAGGGATACGCTACGGGGTTCTTACAGAAATCAAAAATTCCGATTTTAAATTTAGCGATAAGACATTTTAGATATTTAAATGATAACTACAGAACAGAACAGAATAGGGCCGTCAAGGAAAGAGACGCCCGATGTTTGAAGGAATCTTATGGGAATAGCGAAATTTATCAAACATTTTCTGATGGCATCTACGATCAAGGGTATGCGCGCATCATACACATACCAATATGCAGGTCCGAATCGAAGCATTATATAAACGAGGAATTCTTAATTCAAAAATTTGATAATGATTGTTATAATTCTTTCAAGAGTGAAAATAAACCTTTCATTTCACTGAAAGCGAATATTCCTATTACTTTGAATCAGGTTGATAAATTATGCTTAGATACAATCGAAACGATTAAAAACGGCGGTGCTAGTGCCGTTGTCGGTGATGAAGAAATTAAATGTGAGGAAATTATAAAGGAAAATATTGAAAATTTGTTAAGCTTTGGACAGTCTCTGGGAGGTAGAACGAAATCAAAATATTTTAATCAATTACTCTCACTGCTTTACTTTAACGCTATATTGTATATTTCTAACGAGAGCGTAAATGAGGACAATCTAAGATTGTTTTCGGCAACACCGACGAACTATTTGACCCTAAAATTATACATTTTCTTTCGAATATTCTATGTTTGCCCAACAACATATATTTGGGAAGTAAAAATGTTTAAATCATACTTAATCGATCGTTTAAGCACGGCAAACATCCACCGATTTCTTTTTGATTCGTGGCACTTTAGAGAAATGAATCTTATTAATAAAAGAAAAAAGAGACCATTCCCTTTAAATGATGATACAAATTTGTGTTTTAATGAATATTCGAACCCGACTCACCTTATTTCCTGTTCCTCGATCTTGAAAGCCCTAAAACGGTTAACTAAATCGATGGAAAAACACGAGATCGAGCTCTCTCGACTTTCTAGTAAAGGGAAAGAAGAGAGAATCGACTCTCTCAAACAATCTCTTAAAATCGAATGCTTGAATGTATTACTTCTTTATTTTGGTCTCGTATACGCAATTCCTTGGCGAGTGTTGAGAGGACTAAAATATGAAGAAGTCATTGATTTAGTTTTTGGAGTTATACCCGAAACGATTCAACCGTCTATTGGCTTACCGCATCTTATGGGGTTGCCATCGATAGCGCTGCATTTGTCGGGAATTAAGCAATGGGAAATAAATCCTTTCATGAAAGTTATATGCGACTCGAACGAAGAATTCGTATATCAATTTGGACATTTTTCAAAAGTGATCCGATTTTCTACTACAAGAAAAAGCAAAGCATTGATCGAGGAAGATGCGACTTCGAGTGATATTGACGACGACTGCATTTTGAATTGTGGCGATCTGCCGCAAGGAGAA
>JABUQX010042028.1:0-20000 GCA_015478945.1 Trachelipus rathkii
TTGGTGCGCGTACTTCGTTCCAGTCAGTTGGGTGTTTAACCGTTTCGCATTTTATCGTGAAACGCTTTCGCGCGTTTTCGTGCGCCACTTCAATCGTATCTTCTTCAAACTTGGCATGCATTCTTTATATGTTGCAACATTGTTGCATTTAATGTTTCAAGCCGCTACGTCTAAGGGGGGTGGGGGTCCCAGACCCCTAAAAACCTAAAAATGGACTTAGAAAGCTGAAATTTGGTGAGTGTATAGAATATAATAAATGAAATAGAATGGCTATGTTAAAATAATTGGCGAACCATATGGAGCCGGAGCCGGAGCCGGAGCCGGAGCCGGAGCTGGTGGGTGCGGTGCCAGAATGGAATTCTGGTTCCAACCACATATTAGAACAAATGAGGTGTCTACATATATGTTTTCAATGGTGTAGAACTCATTTTTGAGGGTTTCAGTTGACATAACTGATTCTTCTAGCTTCTAGCACGATATGTCCTACATCCTAGAATACACCCAATATTAGTACCCACCCTATGTTATAAGGTACGTGGAGTCGATTGGTGTATATTAGAAAGTGTTAGGATGCTTCCTTCTACGAGTTAGTACCCAATCCCTTTTCTAGCACTTCTAGCAAGCGTGACCTACATCATAGAATACACCTAATATTAGTGTCTACCCCTATGTTTTGAGGTATGAGGATTCAATTGGTGTGTATTAGAAGTTGTTAGGATGGTTCCTTCTATGAGTTAGTACCCCTACCCCCCTTTTTCTAGTGCAAGTATTCAACTTTGTTATTTTTCGAGCTAGAGAGTTGAACTTGGTGTCTACCTCTATGTTTCGAGGTATGCCGAGTTGATTTTCAGGCATTACCGAGTAGATCTGAGCTTTCCTTAAGGTCTTTGCACCGGTGCTGCGGTGATCATTTATCTATTTTTTTTTGTTTTAAAGGCTTTTCAGGTTAAAGATATTCTTTTCAAACTGACTTTCATGGTTGTTGAGAGTGCCGCCTGCCTGGGCCCGAGGTTTCCCGCCGTCGCGTCCAAGGAAGGGGGGAAGGGGGTCTGAGCCCCCAAAACCAGGAAAAGGACTTAAAAGGTTGAAAATTGATGACTGAATAGAAGAAAATAAATGAAATAGAGAAATGAGTTTTATATGCCGGAGCACATGAGTCGGAGCCGGAGTTTTTGATCGCGGAGTCAGACTGGATTTCTGACTCCAGCTACATATTGAATCAACTGATGTGTTTTATATATAAGTTTCAAAGGACACAGATTCCGAATTTTGAGGTTTCATAACCATAAAATGAGTTTGACCCCTTCGTGAGAAGGAAAAAAGAAGGAGAAGGAGGAGGAGGAGGAAGAAGAAGAAGGAGGAAGAAGAAAGAGGAGAAGGAAGAAGAAGAAGAAGAAGGAGGAAGGAGAAAGAAGAACATGTTTAGTTAGAGGTCGTATACATACAGTCTTACATTTTTTTTTCAAACTAGAGACATTTTATTATAGAAAAACCTGTTCCATTACAAAGTTAAAGTTAAGTTAAATTTAATAAAGTTCAAGTTAAATTTTCATGTTGAAGGATCAGATTTATATTTTTCGTAATTAAATAAAATGTTTTTTAGAAAACATTGTGTTTTAACATTTAGTTTTCGAAAAAACATTTTGTTTTAGTATTTTCTTTGATAACATTTTGTTTTCGAAAAACATTGTTTTAAACATTTTCTTTGATGAAAACATTGGCCTGGCTATTTTTTTCAATATCCATTCCTGTTCCCTTCGATGTCCTTCCCTTTCCCTCCCCTTCAAGATGCCTTTCTCCTCCCCCATCCAATCAGGCCTTTCCCTTCCCTTCTCAAACTTTTCTCTCCTATATATATATATATATATATATATATATATATACTCATATATGTATATATATATATATATATATATCTATACACTTTCTCATCTATCTATATACGATGTAATAATAATATCGGTTTCCATTCCTCTCTCTCTCTCTCTCCTCTCTCTCTCTCTCTCTCTCTCTCTCTCTCTCTCTCTTTCTCTCCTCTTTTTATGTATGTGTGTAATGTGTGTGTGTGTATATAAACGAGATATACAATGTTGTTTACATACAGATATTTTTAAAGTATTACAGAACACACAAGTTTTAAATATATATATATATATATATATATATATATATATATATATATATATATATATATATATATATATATATATATATATATATATATATATATATATATATATATATATATATATATACATTCGCGCAAAAGACATGGGGTGAATAAGAAACTGTGCATTCTCTATATAAGTCTCCAAAGCTCCTATTCCTTTTGAAATAACATGGGAATAAATATCTTGAGATGCACCAACCCATTCTTCAGCATAATCAGGCTCTATAGATTGCATTTTCTCATGCCAAAGAGAAGTAAATGTATCAACATTAGTTGTCATTAGCAAGCTGCTATACATTCTATTATAAATTATTCCCTATACTTCAGTGTAAATTTTATAAAACAAACCATAGGTTAGATGTATTAATTCGTCAAAGTATGTCGAAATTGTCAAGATGCATTAATATTTCTTCTTTTATTTTTTAATAATGTTGTAATATTCTCATGCGAATGTAAACAGAACCTATTCTTGTACGTATGAATGTGTTAACTGAGAAGGTTTTCAGTAATTACGTACATCAATACTTTAACACTATCGCAATATGAAAACAACATTTATTCTATTAATGCGCCTTCGTTTCTATTGGATATTTCACTATGACACAATGTATCAGATATCACATGCTCAGCCTTTACCCATTCTTCTACGACATCAATGATCCTGATGAATTCTTTAGCAGAAATGAACAAAGATTATCATGTACTACCGTAGAGAATACAGGCAATGTAACGATCACCATTAGGTTAACGAATAATATAAAAGATGCAGCTTCAGGAATAACAAAGGTCCTCGTAAATATATCGTTAACAAGTTTGGGGAGTGTGAAGAAAGCCATGAATGAGATCAGTTTGATATCGTACTGAAGAAACTTTGTATATATAAAACAGTCAAATCTATAGATAATATATTTTCAACCAATCATAAGAAAGTAAACAAGATTACAACATAACCTCCTTATCAGCTCAGAAAGTCCATATAATCACGCCTTACATCGACAGAGACAAACATGTTTACAGAAGGATTAGGCATATACAAACTAACCTGATAATATATGTATACAAAGGAGGTCTATATTCATAAATTAACAATGTAGAAAAATGATCTTTGACAAAACAAAACAAAACACGGTATTAACACTGAAGCAAACAAATAATAATAATAATAATAATAATAATAATAATAATAATAATAATAATAATAATCCCGTGAATATATATATATATATATATATATATATGAATATATATATTCTCTCTATATATATATACTATATATATATATATATACTATACTTTCTTTCTCTTTCACTATATATACCATATGTACTATATATATATATATATTTATATATATATATACTACTTATATATATATATATACTATATATATATATATATATATATATATATATATATATATATATATATATATATATATTTGTATGTTCTTTACATATGTTTGCTTACGAGACCTCATTTTAAAAGAATTTAGTCCAAGTCCTTACACAAATGCCAGTTATCTTCGTTATTACATCTAATATACTTCTTCAATTCATCAACTCCATCCCAGAGAACATACGTGGCAAGTTCTCGCCCTGACACTACCATATGTTTTGGGTCAGGATCATTCTCGTAAATGGATTCTTCAAGCTGACGAATAAAGTTATGAACATCTATCGAAGCTATGAACTGATTAATTATATTTTCCAAATCTTTAGGTAACAGTTTTTTAAATGTATAATAAGCATCGTATAACATATAATGGGCTGCAGTAACATAATCGGTTAACACTTCTGTTTTACGGAACTGTTTTAACATTTTCTCTCGAACTCGACTCATATATTTTATCTGGGATGTGCCTCTAATATAGAAACCATATATTGTAGGGTTAAATAATCATGTATCTTCGCGTCTCTGCCATATTCTAATATCCATAATATTCGTATCTAGATATTTAGAGAAGGTTAAAGTAAGTTTCTTATCATCATGATCACCCCCACTGATAACTATTTCCCAACGATTTAATACACTGTGTGACTTAAAGTGTTCATTCACCCATTCTTCAGCATGTTGGCATACACAAAGTAATTCGTCGGAACTCATAAAAACACGTCTGTTATATTCATATTGGTCATTACATCTGAAGTAAGTAAAACCGTCGGGCTTTCTTGTATATAAGAAAGATACATCACTTTTCGGAATATTGATTTCCCAATGCACAATGTTACGTATAGAGGTGTATTTATCAAGACGAACCATTCTAACGGTAGGAATATACATCATGGGAAATAAGAACACTTTTAAAACAGAGCACAACCTTTTGCCACGTTCAAATCTAAAACGACTATGACGATAAAATAAGTTTCGAGAGAAAGAATAATGTAATATTACTGGAACAAACACAAATCTAAGAGATAAGGGATATTTCAACCAATCACGGAAAGGTATAGGATAGTTCAGCCAATCACAGAGTAGGGCAAATATAGATAACGGATATGTCCAACATTGAAGCTAGGAATATGGGAATATAGAACTGGCTCCTGTCCTGCCAATGCCTTCCCCTTCTTCCCTGTTCCATGTCTTCCACCATATTTTATATCTTTATATATATATATATATATATATATATATATACTATATATATACTCTCTATATATATATATATATATATATATATATATATATATATATATATATATATATATATATATATATAAATCAGCAACGAGCACAAGTATCTCTTTCTCTCCTCTCTCTCTCTCTCTCTCTCTCTCTCTATATATATATATATATATATATATATACTCTCTCTCTACTATATATAATATATATATATATATATATATATATATATATATATATATATATATATATATAACACAAAATAATTATTCTTAACATATTATATTTGAACTCTCAAAGATCCAAAATTTTCTTTAGCTTATAATTTGATTTTATGGGTACCTAATTGTTTTTCTTTCAAATTCAGATATTAGAATTTAAGTATATTATTTATTTTTATCCGAAATATGCATTAAGAACAAGTAAATGTTTATTTAAAATTTTTTTTTTTAAATAAAGAACGAGTGTTTTATTAAATTCCTAAGTAGGAATAAAAACAACTTCTTAAAAAATTTGAACTCACAGTGTATGTATATGTTAAGAATTTTCTCCGCTTTTTTCGGAGGCACGATAGATTACCATTTATAATTGATTAAAAATAGGATTGTTCAATGGCGATGGATTCTTACACTTTTTGTTTAAATTTTAAATATTTTTTTCAGGAGTTTTATGCAATGTATTCTTCCAGATGACCTATTTTCACCTAAAAGAAATAAGAAATTTTATCATAACTTTACGAAATTTGAAAAAGATCGTTCGTTTCTATAATAATAACTCGTGCTAAACACGAATAGCACGAGTGTAGGAGTCGCCTCTGATATATATATATATATATATATATATATATATATATATATATATATATATATATATATATATATATATATATATATATATATATATATAGTTGTCGGTTCTGGTTCTATTACAATTATCAGTTATATGGTCGTTACTCGATATGGTATTCTATTATCTGGTGTGACAACTATATAGCGACGGAGATGATCAGCAATTCTATAGAACTGGCTATAGGATGCAGGCCTGTGAATTATCGGTTATCTCTTTAATTTCACTACCTATAACCAGTATTTGGATGTTGAAGCCGCCTTTTGCGGTAACGTTCGGGCTGGGCTGTGTCCAATGCAGCGATGTCAGTCTCTCGACTGGGATAAGCCATCGACTGGTTCGGATGAAGTCCGGCTAAAGGCAAAGGCGGTTGTATGCTGATCGGCACTAGCTCGTTGGTAAATCTTTGGCTAAACAGGAGGCTGGCCGGGTGTTCTTCTGGCCAACTCTGGGACAATCTGGAAGGGACAGAGGGTATTTTTCTCTGTAGTATCTCTATGACAGGTAACCTCAGCTACCTGCGAAATTATCTCTTTAGTGGTTAAACTACTTTAGGTGGTAGACGAACTAGAGAATCTCGGAGGTCAGGTGAAAGCACCATCACGGAGACCATCCACCGACAGGAAAACCTCTTGAAAGATCGCCCAAAGGGGTTCTTGAAGCCCAACCTGTGGGGGGTTTCTAAGCCTCTTGGAAAGGTAGGCTCAGAGAGGGAGAGACGTAGGGCTAGTCCGGAAATCTTGTAGTCCAACTCCGGGGAGAGACGAGAGGCAGCCCAACTTCTAGTAGAGAGACGGGGGAGTCAACTTCTTGCAGGGCTTCTTCTTCTTGGCTTCGTAGGTCGGATCTGATATCTCCGCTTATTTTCTATATTAGCAAATTATCTCTGTAGTTGTAGCAAAAGCGCTACGAATTATTTCTTTTAAAGGTTACTAATAAGACAAAAGCAGAAATCCAGATTATTATTTAACGAAAAGTCGTACAAAGTTATAAAAAAAAAAAGTTACATATATAATAATCAAGTTTTTTATACAAATATTATTAATATTTACATTTGACCAATTTATAACTTTTATTTTTATTTTTATTATAAAATTTTATATATCTTTACAAAAAATTATATTTTATGATTCTAACTTTTATAAAAATGGATAATTTTAAATATAACAAAACGAAAAATTGCCGAAACTCTCGGTTGATGGCGTTTGCCTTCACTTTCTGAACATAATATAAACACAAGATGTAGTTTATCGTTAAAAGTTCATTATTATGTCTTGAATCTAAGTTTTTTATAAAAAATATATTTTATCAAATATTGATAATATTTATATTATAATATACCAAATGTAATATTTTTAATATACAATTTTTTTTAATTATTAACGTCTGAATAATGAAATAAGTCATTTTTTAAATTTAATAGACTTTTGTGATATTTCTGTTACTTTTGCTTTTTTATGGTTCATTCTGTAAGTAAGTATTTTCGTTTGGGAAACTAACTTAAACACTTCACTATATATATATATATATATATATATATATACCACCTATATATATATACTCTCACTATTTATATATATATATATATATATATATATATATATATATATATATACTCTTTCACTATATATATATATATATATATACATATATATATATATATATATATATATATATATATATATATATATATATATAAAGAAATCACAGAAAATATGAATTCTCTATTAATTATATTTTTTGAATTCTTTGACTTAAAAAATACGACACTAATTACTAATATGCTCACTTAAGAAAAAAATAAAAAGCAAATAATTTAAGAAATATGATAGATCACTGCCTCACTATCACTGATGAACAAAATTTCAACTGATGATCATTGACGATGTTTTATTACACTGAAATTTAAAATCATGTTTCAAACATGAGTTTTGGCGGGAAAATATATTGAATATGAGAGCCGGCGCTATAAAAGAAATGCATAAAGATTTAACAAATTTCTGGAAATAAAATGAATTTTTAGTTTTCCTTAAAAAAATTCGTAAGAAATAAGCTGACGTAGCCCAGTTAAATTATAAAATCTCTCAAAAGTAGCTCGTAGCAATGCGCCACTTATTATCATCCAATGCGCTACGTTTGGCGCATGCGCCACGGGTTGGCCATCCTGCTCTAGAGGAACTTGAGATGTTTCAAGATATTGAACCTTTTTCATAAACCTCAAATCTCTTGAAATCTGTAATCACGAGAGGATAGGTTATCAGTTTAATTATTATTTCAACTATATTCTCCTTGACTCTTGAATTATGTACTTAATTTTCAAGCATTTTGGAAGTTGCAACAGAATTTCTGCTTTCCGTTAATGAAGAATGAGAATGCCTCGTTTCAAATTCAATGCAAAATGAAAATAAATAAAGTAATTGGAATCTGTTTTCTTGATGATTTTCAAGCCAGTTAGAGGGTGAGTTCTTGAGCCATAGAACCATACTTACCAATCTTTGTAAAGTGATTCCATTGATATTTATTAAAAATATTTTAATTTTTTTTTTTAAATAAATTTAATCTACAAAATCACATTTGGATTGATAATGATTTTAAAGTATATTACTCACAAAGTGAACTCCAGAGAGATATTTCTCTACTCTGAGAAAAACAAACTTTCTCAATTCTACAGGGGAGGAAAAACTAACAGAACAGGCTTTAATGAGTGTTTATTATAGTTACACAATATAAACGGAGGAAGTTGTAAATCAGTTTGCTATTAAGAGAGCAAGATAAGAATTTTTTTTTTATATTTTTCCTTTTATATTTTGAAATGCTATCAATGGCAGATTATTTTATTCCTTCATTTTTGAAATATTTTTCTGATGTTTTTGAAATAGCTGGTGTTCCTATAAGTATTTTTTTCTGCTGATTTCAAATATAATACTCAGCAGTTTGTATCACATCAGGATTTTGTACAAATTGCAAGAACATTGTTAGACATTATAGGTTTACCCACGGCGATAAAAAAATATTATGTAATGTAAACGAAACATATAATGCTGCATAATACCGCACTAGTTACCAAGAGCATATGAAAATTATGGCAGATATAGATATATCATGTGAACTTCCATTAATTTTTGGTAGAAATATAAATATTCTTACCTAATGTGACTAAAATTTTCTTTGTGGTTTTGCGTTTACTAGTACCGTCCCCAGATTTTGTGTCTCTTTTTAGTATCCAGCAGTAGTCGGCCATCATATTTGCATTCCACCTTCCTTGGTACCTTTGTGCCATAGCTTTTATATCTCGATGGAACCTTTTTCCTTGCTCCTTGGATACTGATCCAAGATTTTCATGAAAGTACTGTAGATGTGAGTTGAAAAAATGTTATTTAACACTTATGTTGCAACCAAGATCTTTAAACTTGTTAAGCATATTATTTACTAATGTTTTGTAATTTGGGTCTTTCCTATTCCCGAGGAATTCCTCAATTACAGTTTTCATAGCGCTTCATGCCTTTAATTCGCATGTTCTCATTGGAGCTTCAAAATTAGGATCATACATCAACTTTTTAATTTGAGGAACATCAGATATCCCTCCATTAACTTTGTCATTAATAGAAGAAAGTTTGTTACATATATAATTTAGACAAGCACTTTATTTGCCTAGGGCTTTTACGAATTGCTTCATAATACCTAATTTAATATGAAGTAGAGGGAGTAGACATTTTCGAGATTGACAAGCGGTTGGTGTTTGACATTTTAGGAACCAGGTGGAAAACTTTTCCTGGATGGCCACTCTTTCCATTTTCAATGGTTTTTGTGATCACGACTGTCCCATTCACACAAAAAAACTTGGATATTTGATGTGTCTTAATTGTAGTCCAAGTTCCATACCAATAACTTTCAAATCTCCGTACAGAAGTCATCCGTTCTCATCATATTTTATTTTCTTTAATAACAATTTAATATTCTCGCACGTTTCTCTTAAATGAACATAGTGTACTACAGGGATTGATAGATATATATTTTTAATATGAAGTAGAACTTCTTTTAAGCTTTTCTTAGAAGAATCTATAAATAATTTGCACTCTGACGATTGATGCGTTATTCCAATATATGCCAGTAGTTTCTGTACATTATTGCAGTACACAAGATCCATCTCTTCATGAGATTATTGAAGTAATTCCATTTTCCGATATCTGTACCTTAAAAATGTGGTTGATGGAGATAATAAATGTGTGGTTTTCAGTCGCGAGCCTAGAAGTTCAGCTTTGTCTTTTAGCAAGTATAAATCTCGCATTAAATCATTCAGCTCTTCCTGGTTTAGTATTTCAGGGATGCCATCACTCACCTCGGGAATACAAACATCGTTGTCATCACTACTTTCATCCACAATTGGTTCATTGTCTGGGTCTCTATTGATGCTTTTTTATTATCGGAAGAGAACTGCAGTTCGCTTTTAAAGCTCTTTTTTATATATTTTATCATTTAACTTGTGCAAAGTAATGCAAAATCTTGTGTAATATAACGTTTTGTAGCATTTTGCGCCATATTATGTATATTAATTATTAAAAATAGCTTGTTTATTGAAAAATTGCATGTCTGGAGGGAGTACATAAAAAAACTTGTAATATTGTAATTAAATTTTAGCTTTAGGTGTGCGAAATTGTTAAATATAATTAAAAGTGTTTTTCAATAAAATATTCGATTCAAACCATTACAAGAATTTTTTTTATACCTACGAGAGAGAGAACTTCAACTACAATAACTACCCATTAGGCGGAGGAGCAGGCAGAAGAAGAAGAGATAACTACTAGCCCAACAACTCCTCAAGCTTTATATTGGTGACCCCGGAAGTTGAACATCACCTCTCTTCAAGCAAAAGAAATCCACTCTCTCAAGACTCGAATACCGCTCTTCAAGTAGATGCCTTCTCAAGTACAACACCCTTTCAAGAAAATGCCTTCGCGAAGTTCTAAGAACTTTACTAGAAGAGGTTTGTCACAGAAAAGGGAGATTTCAAGAAGAGGATGCAGACGAGCTACTTCTCCTACAAACCTGGTCTCCCTGGGAAAGGAAAAAGACAACAAATTGCAGCAGTTCTCAGCAAAAGACCACATTAAAGAAGAGAAATTCAAGCAACAAGCAGTCTGTTGAAGATGGAAACAAGTCATACTGTTAATCCCAGGTCTCCCAGCTTCAGTTTAACATGGCTATTTCCGTCGATACTTGTACCTTGTACGAATTTTAAGATGTTAAAGAACTAAGGAACTTCAAGTAACACCCAAATCGGTGGAGACAGGAACATTAGGTACTCAGTTAATACGCAGGTCTACCAACCTCTGTTTAAAGTAACTGGTTCCGTCTAGAATAGGATAACTAACTATTCTCTTCACTTAAGGAAGGACACACTGATTATATCTCCACATGAAGTTCCATTTTGTGTCTTCAGCTCTGGTTCAAATAGAAGAAAGATTCATCCATGTATGATATTACGTCCCAACCAATCGACACCTCATACCACTGCTACTGTATATGGATGGATAACCTGAAGAAGTGAATCACCACCAGTATGTATTTAGTAGTACGTACAATGCAATGACAGAATACATACCACTGCTACCATATGTATAATGGTTTTCATAGAAGAATGGAGAGGAATAAATTTCAATATAGTGGCATGTCTATTACAATGGGGGATCTCATGCCACTGTCACTGTATTATCTTCATTAGCGCTGTATTCTTTTTTGTGATTCATACTTTCTTTAATATCACACCAGAGAGATCAACAACAAGTTTCATATCTTTTGGACGAGTTCCAACACCCCACTGGTAAATGGCCTTCGCAGGTATATTGTCTGGTAGATCGACTTCACAGATGGTTCCTTTACCTCCAGGTAATTCGCCTTCGCAGATGGTTCCTTTAACGGCTTGTAATTCGTCTTCACAGATGGTTCCTCAATCAGATGATGATTGACCTTCCATGAAGACCAACTCATCTACTAAGCAACAGGACCAACAGTGCATTTCCGTTTTCAAATTAATAATAATAGTGTTTCAAAGTGATTATATTTAAATAATATTTAATGATTTTGGTACATAAATTTTTGTGTAAAAATACGCTCCACTTCTAGGGGCGAAGCGATATGCAGTTGTAGTTACCCATAAAACATATAACGTTTTCTCTAACCAAATTAAAGAAAACAGTCGCATAGGAATAAAACTTTTTATCGTTTTATGTAAATGTAAAATCAACTCTTATTATATTTTGTTTTAAATATATTTTCTCATTGTTTTATCATTATAATGTAATGGTGAATGATATAATATTTATTATTTTAGCCTTTTTGTATCATTTTAGAAAAAATTATTGTTTATATAGTATTTAAGTTTGTCCAAGACCTATGTTATATAAATGCATTTTCGCGGGTTTATTTCCCGTTTTTTTATTCAAAATAAGTTTTCCGTGATCTGATACATATTTCTATTTTTTTTTTATTATTATCGGAAGAGAATTGTAATTCACCTTTAAAGCTCTTTTTTATGTATTTTATCATTTAATTTGTACAAAATAATGAAAAATATTATATACTATAATGTTTTGTAACATTTTGCGTCATATTATGTATATTAATTAATTATTAAAAATATCTTGTTTATTGATAAATTGCATGTGTGTGCAGGAGAGTACATAAAAAAGTTATAATATTGCAATTAAATTTTAGCTTTAGGTGTGTGAAATTGTTAAATATAGTTGAAAGCGTTTTTCAATAAAATGTTCGATTCCAACCAATACAAGAGTTTTATTATATTTACGAGAGAGAGAAAATTTCAACTACAACAACTACCTATGAAGTGGAGGAGCAAGCAGAAGAAGAAGAAATAACTACAAGCCCAACAACTCCTCTCGCTTTATATATATATATATATATATATATATATATATATATATATATATATATATATATATATATATATATATATATATATATATATATATATATATATATATATATATATATATATATATATCAGACTTTTAGCTTTCTAAAGTAGCATCGGGCAACCACTGTGATATAAGGTTTTTAAGATAAGTTTTGCTGTTTTAATAAAGATCGGATGTCAATGTTGATTTCGGGATATTAGCAGATCCCCTCGAAATGGCTAGGTAGGTTAGATGTGTTTCTAAGGCTGAGAGACTTGAAGAAGACTTATCAAAGAGTCAACTTTCAATGTGCAGAAGTGATAATTAGAAAAAATGCCAAGGTGGAATCTGAACTCAGAAAGACATAAGGTAACAGCGATATTGAGAGGAACAAAGGCAGAATGTAGAAGAAACCCATTGAAAAGAATGCGTATTATATTTATATTACAAAAATTGGTAAATTATGCAGGATATATAAGTCGTTATGTACACACTTACAGGTAAAGAAACAATAATGAATAATAAAATAGAATAAACCAGATTTTGCAGAAATATAGTGTTACTCGCGACACCTTGAGAAGAGCAGGTATAGACGAACTATACATAGTAAATTATATACACAGTTTAATATAATACATGTACCGGTCAATCAAAGAGATACATATAAAAAGGATCATGAAGAAGAGGACAAATGAAGAGATAATTCAACAGTATTGTTGGCCCAAAAATAATCAGATAAATTACCAAGAAAAAATGAAATCAATAGTTAAACAAACATAACTAGTTTATTATTTTATCTAATCGTTCTTTAAACGTTATATAAACCTTGAAGGATTTTCAAAAGCATAAAATTATATATATACTACTATATAGCTACACCAATTCAAAACAATTATTGTATATAACTTTAAATAATGTTGAAATATATATTACCATTATGATCAGGGTTCACAGTATTTGATATAGGCCGGAAACTGTATTCAGAAGGATCCTAGAACCTACCGATAAGTTTAGAGAAAAAATAATTGAAGTTACGATGTGATAAGAGTATAAACTCTACAAATGTTGGTAATATTCACAATAAGCTCAAGATTGAGGAGACTTATTCGAATGAGACTAAGAATTTTGGCTAGCTTGCCTTCTCGATGTGGTATGAAAAGAGCAAAGGAGAAGGAAGGAATAAAATTTTAGAAATAGCTATTTTTGATTAATATGTAAAATAAAATTTAATAAATTATGAGTGGAAATTAGTTATCACTATCTCATAAGGCAATGGTGACCATAGAACAAGGAACAAGTTCATATATACTTCATAGTAAGATATCAAGGAATGTGTATAAAGACTGTATTAATTCTTATTTAGCCGTGTATATACTACGGAAGAGTGAAAATTACATATATATAAGATTGGAGTTCGTAAAAGTACTTTGGAACTTCAAACTCCAGATAAGCCAGTAGAAGGAGAAAATATTATTAATAATATATGAAACAGAAGAAACATGTATATAAGAGAATAAAATAATATAATCGAATAGATGAGGGATATAAATAACGATCTAAATATATTTATTAACAGTAAGGATTGTATAATATAAATGGAATACAAGAAGGTACTACTATATATTAATTAATAGATATTATATTACTCACCTAGACTAAATATTTGGAAAAAGTGAAAAAATAGGAATAGCCCATCTAATTTTGGATGAAGAGGACCTCCTCATTATTTGTGCTCTAGAGTATTTTTAATAATACGATAAACACTGTACTAATATATATGAACAGGAGAAAACAGAACCTATTGATAGCTGAAATGGTACAAAGGAATAATAAGGTAAAAGAAATCAATTCTCACATTATAATAAATAATTAAAAATACAAATATAAGATAAGAAAATAATTGAAAGTTATATACAATAGCAGAGGTTAGTATTATGCATAGTGACTATCTCAGTATGTACAAAACTGATGACCATATAGGAATCGGATAAACCATATATATTACTATTAAGTAAATATATCACATAATTCTATATATACTAATGAGGGAAAGAGTAAATTTAGATACATAAAGTGGACAATGAATAAATTGAATATAAAGGTTATATAGATTATATTAATATATATGTGAGATATACCATGTGCAGGAATTAGGAGTCCCCAGTTATAGTTAACCTATTGTTCGATAGAAGAAGGATGGACCTTTCTGTCTATGCATAGACCTATAGCGATAAACAAAGTAACAGAAGTAGATAGGTCCAAATGGCACATTAGAACAATTTTTTCGTGGTCATGGTGGAATATTATTGCATTAGTTGGATTTGTCATAAAGGATAATATCAAATATGAATTAATTAAGAAGAGGATAGTAAGGACTTTCAACTGAGCATTTATCTAACCGAGTTTATTAGGCAATACAGATTACAATATAAAGTAGCTGAGTTATTTCGAGGCTAAAAATGGTACCAGCGCATTCCAGAGGAGAGTATGCAGAGGAATATATTAATCAAGGTATAATTATATTAAAGTACCGAGAATATATATATAAGTAGTTGAGTGTATATAATTATACCTAAATTTTGCTAAAATTAAGAGTAGCACATTACACATATTGACATGTCACTTCTTCGAGTGATTTTCAGCAATCACTCTTTCTAAGAGAAGCCTAATTGCTTTCAGGACATTTAGTACACAGGTCACAACGAGGTATATACAGAGAAGCAATGTTAAAATTAAAATACAGCTTATTGCCTATGGACTTCAGAATTTGTACAATATTAGGAATTTTTTTACACAAAGATAGGTTCACTGATGAGTCATGATGACTCAAATTGCGATTTATATAAACCAGCGAGTCCACTATATTGAGAGTAATTTAGGAAGGGATGGTGCACAGTTAAGTTGAGAGCACAAAGGGAAACAGTCGAGAAAAGATGAAGGAATATAGAGGTAAAGATTCAGTCTGCGGATAATTTCGTAGGGTTTCGTTTCTAATTTGCAATTTAGGAAACTAATTAATTCCCACTGCTTCTTAAAGTCTATTTACAGAAATTTGGCATCATAAGGAAATTCTGCAACAAGGGAAAAATCGCGAACACCACCTCTCAATGTAGCATCTGATACAAAGTGAAGTGAGCACAGAAGATAAGATAGATATGTGATCGTAAAATTAATAAAGGAATATATGCCGAAGCTTATCGAAAAACTTAAAGAGACTGATAAAGAATCTGTATATAGACTGGCAATTATATCCGGTTCCACAGAAGTATAAGCCAATTAGAAGCTTTATGTAGACGTCCAGGATTATGGTATGGAGTATGGATCTATGTCATAGTAGCAAAGGAACGGAAATAAAGTGTAATATATTAAGAAAGATTTTGTTGAACTAGTAGTTGTTGTATTAGTAGCATAGTAGAAATAGCAATTATACCCATAGAGAGGGAATTGTAAGTAGGCTAATACATAGTATAGTGAGATCTAAAAGTTTCCGTTACGATTTATTTTGTATGGGTAGGATGATTATTTATTATAATATCACAGAAAATGTTTACAACATTTACCTATCCACATTAATTGAAGTTAATTAGTTATATAAGTTATATATTGGCTGGTTGAATAGATTTTAAGCGAGTATAAGCTTTACTAAATATCATTTAATTTCCGGGAAAATGGAATTAACTAATTTTGCTGATAACATTAGGTACCTCGTGTCAGGAAACATAGAGGAATAAACGATAATGTCATGATAAATATATAATGAGGCCCTATACATAGAGGTTTTAATAAAGTAATTAAGTGGTGGTATGCAGGTAAGGTATGTGGACGTTATTCATTTATGTTTTTTGTACATATGCTATTAAAAAAGTTTATATATTAATATAAAGGTAGAACAAATTTAAGAAGCAAGTAACCACCAATGAATTAATAGTAGTGAGAATACCTACTAGATAGTATTTGATAAGCAATTAAGGAATGATGTATGGGTGTAGTATAAACAACCGCTAAAATACATCATAATATTAAATACATCAGTCTTTTACAGGAAGTGGACTATATCCCAGAGGTTTTTTTTCATATTTTGAGCTGCGAGTGAGTATATATTTTTATCAATGATATCTAAGGTGCTATTCTATCGGGTACTCATGTTTCAAGATGGTGTTTATAGGGTCAGTCTTTTTTTTCTCAGATATTATCTGTTATTATTAATAATTATATATACTAAAAGCTTTAAAATATATAAACATTAGATTTATTTTCCCTTTTATAGAACTATTATTTTCAATATCCTTAAGAGTATAATGTACACTCATAAATAAGAATATAATGATATATCATGTTAATAGACGAATAGCTAATCTATGAAGAACAAGAGGTAACTATACTGTAGTGAAAAAATGAATAAGGTATATCATGACAGTGAAGATAAAGTATGAGGTCATAAACTAATAGACATCACACAGAAGATGAGGCTTAAAGGTAATAATCTATAAATCAAGCAAATGGAGGAAAACCAGTCTTCAGGTTAAGCTGGACACCACAGTATAGTTTAATTACTAAGGAGTGCCATGTGACAATATTTACTGGCTAGAAACATCTAGGTGGTGCTTTTTTAGACTTACAGATCCTCATTTTAGTAGTATATGGTATTCATGAACTGGACATAGTAGAGTTGGAACATTTTGGACTTATTTGAGGAATATAGGAGTGTTATGACATATAGTATATAATACAATACTATATTAAAATTGGGATCACACAAATTGTTGATATGCTAACTAACAGCAGTATAAGTAGCTATAGGATTGATACCGCTTATAAAGGAAAACAGTATACCATTATTGATAGTTGTTAATAGTAGAGTGTAGGTCATTCCGAGATGTATATTTACTTATTTATTGGAATGTTACTTGTAATACAGAACGTTATATTATACTAGATATTGGAGATAGGACTGATCGCACATAGTATAATTAGTAATTAGAGGACAGGTTAATATACTAGATGGTTCTGTAAATGTTAGTATTAATATGTTAATTAAGAGTGTGTAATAATAATATATACGGATTTACAGTAATGACATATATATAATCAATTAAATTATAGTAATTAAGAATGAGTTATAAAAACTAAAATAAAGTATTAATAAAGATTATTGATAGAAGAGGGTTAAAGCTGGTAAAATCAGATATTCACATAGAGAGTATTGACTTCTTTATTAAAGAATTATTATAATACATAAAAGGATTTAATTAATGTACAATAATTATGTATATATTAGTTAAATAGGATGTATATAGATAATTAGATCAAGTATTAAGTGTAAGTAATAGGTAACAGATGGTCATGATTATTTGTGTATAATAATACATATACACTGAAACTTGAGCAATATACACATTGAAAATAACGGAATAACTAATACTGTACTTCTATGAGTAGTGAGTCCCCATCATGGCTCATAACGTATCATATATACTATAATATATATATGAGAGGTGTGCAGAACATGTCCCACTTATGTACAGCTTAAATAATAGAGTAAAGATACTAAGGTTTAATAATTTCACTATATTAACTTATATACAGTTGGAGAAATACAAGATGCCTAATCTTATTGAAGTTAGTTATGAGCATATTGAGATAGTAATACTGTGACATTAGCCATAAAATAAACAGAAAAGAAAGTATAATGTTGCCTTGTATATAAGTATTATGGATAACTACATGCGCAATACTTGAGTATATACAGTTAAGACAACTAAAGGAACATGATATCAGCCAAGAAGTGTCGTATGAGGAGCATTTGAAGATAGATGTTACCTATATAAAAACATTTTGAGGCCCATTACCAAAGTTTACAGATACGGAGTAGATATTTACAGTAGTACAGGATTTAGTATGATAGGACATGCTAATAAGATAATAAATTAAAATCATATATATATTTAGTACAGATCCATATAATACATAACTTTACGAGAAACGGGGCATTATAGCGCACTAACGTATATTATTATGGCATATGAGTTTAGAAGAACTAGTGAAAGGACCAGGAGTGGGATGAATTGTTTACTCCAGGAATGGATATGGTTATAATATATAACAACACAAAAAACTCAGAACTTGGAATAACACCAACTTGTTATCAGATAATATACTTAAATATCTAACACATGAGGAGGGAAAGGTATTGCCGATCTATATGAAGGATTTATGAATAAAATGGAAGGGAAAGGATCAATATACCAAACTAGTTCTCATAATTTACATAAGGTAGATTCAGTTAAACGAGATAAGATTATAATTTAGGCAGATACGTCTAGTTAGAGAAAAAACTGGTGAATGGTATGAATGAGGTACATTCACGTTGCAGAAGTCTAGCGGAAGGAATGGCATATATATACGATGTATGAGGGTCAAGGTAAAAACTAAAGTCCATAACTATTATACAATATTAAGAATAATGGCAGACCAGCCATATGATTAATCTATATATCTATTCTCATGACAGTATTATTTGAGGTAATGAATATAAAGTGAGGTCTTTCTAATAAAGCATGAACATAAGTAAAATGAACAATAAACAGAGTAGGATGAAATGGTAATAGAGATAAAATGCACGTAGATAGGTATATTAGGTTAATATATAAGTACAACCCCAAATGAAGTACAAGAAGAAAAGAAGGATAGTGAAGAAAGGTTAATAGGACCTATATTTATCAATACAATTGGAGAGATGAGAGAGAGAGCAGAGAGCAGAGATGAAGAATAAGGAGAAGAGTAGAGAGAGAGAGAGATAGCAATTTATGTTTTTAGTGAAATTTAATGGGAAAATAAATCTACTTTATGTAGTAAAGAGATTTTGTGGTCTATCAATGTATACTTTTGTTCTAATTTTTGCACTAGGATAATAGTGGTAATACAGTTCGCAACACAAGAGAGAGGAAGGCGGAATTCATGTACTCAACTTGTAATACTTCGATACTCGAGATTTTGTAATGCAGACTCCAAATTGTTCAGGAAATTAAATGGTATCCGGCTTTTTGTATTTTTTCTGGACTGAATCATCATATCTTTATATTATTTTTGGAGCCAACATAGCAACCAAAGTGATAGTAAGTTTTCAGGATAAATTTTATTTTAACAACTCTTTTTTACCTATATTTATTTTATTTTAAGTTTGATTATAATCAATTATAACTTATGGCTAATATTTAAATTGTCATTTCTCAGATATGCAAAAAATCTTTGAAGTGTTCACATTTATGAATTCGAATTCTTGATTTATTAGATATCTATGCTCCCACATAATATCATAATTTCGCAAAAGATTGTCATTTAAGAATATCTGAAATTGTCTGCTGATTGTAGTTTCTTAAATATACCATGAGATTTGTTTGTGATGATATTATGGAATCTTCAGCAAAAAAGCAGGAAGGCAACCTACA
>JABUQX010042028.1:25000-30000 GCA_015478945.1 Trachelipus rathkii
TAACTAAAAGGAATACCCCGAGGGTAAAACCGCAAAGATTTGCAAATATCGGCAACGATGCAAAGAGTCTTGGGTCTCTCAGCCTCCTGGGGAACCACGGTAGGACTATTTCCCCCCCTCGGGGAGGTCTCCGGAACCCCCGCTCTTGTATTTGGGTGTCCGGGGGTTCCTCCGACCCCTCCCCTACGTTATGAAAATTCCCCCCCTCTGTCCACCTCGGCTCGGCCCCCTAAAAGAATTTTTACGCTGATTCCATAGATGTTATTAGTTTCTTCTACCTATCGTATTTTGGAGATATAAAAAAAAATAAAAAAAAAAATAAAATTTTTTTCCATTTCCATACCAAAAATTTCACGCTGATTTCATATAGTTATCAGTTTTCTGTACTTATCTTAGTTTTCGAATATCATGCAGGAACTTCTTTTGTTTGGCCTTATTATATAATATATATATTATATATATATATATTAATAATAGTATATATATATATATAATATAATATACATTATATATATGTATAATATATAATATAAAAAATATATTTAAAGTAGTACTGTACGTTTTGACAACCTCCAGCGATTTCTTAAAAAGTATAAGAGGTATCGGTATGAAACTTGGAATATAATCTATTGAAGTATTAAGCTCTATACACGCGAAATTTCAAGTCTCTAGGATGTACATAGGGGGTACCTAACCCCGAGAGCAATGCTGAAATATAACGCTACGCCCTTTTGCCGGGCCCGATTTTGAGCGAAGATTAGGCATAACGATCCCCAATCGAACAGTTGGATCACAGACTAGTTTTGGTGACCATAGGCCACCCATAAAGGGGGGTTGCCAACTTAGCGCCAAGGCCAATTCGTCCTGAAAACCATGTTAGGCTTAACGTATGGGCTAAAATTTGGATGTGAGCTATATGATGACGTAATCTCGTCGAGACAGATTACGCCCTCTCCGCTCCCCCCGTAAGGGGGGAGCACTGCCCCCTAAAAAATTAAAATAATCGTAGAAGACTGAAACTTGGAGACTGGGTAGAGGAGCCGGAGTTGGAGAAGGATTCTGAGTTGGATTCGGCGTCGGAGTCTAGGGACCCCCTGGAGGGGGGTCCCCATTTGATAAAAGAAGAAGAAAATGCCATGGAATGCAAAAACAGAGGAAGAAGGAGAGGGAAAGAAAGAGGAAGGAAGAAGAATGAGGAGGAAGAGTCTGAGAAGATTCAGGTCAGAGGAGCGGAGGAGTGGCTTCCGGCTCCACCGTCTGGAGCCAGTGCCGGTGCGCTGATTAAATTAAACATTCGTTATAAAACAACAAGTTGGTATCCTATATATGTTATAAGAGTCCTGTAGTATTTCGGAAAATGATGGTTTCAGAACCATCAAGAAAAAAATAAATATAAAAATAAATAAATAAATAAATAATAAAATTCTTATTGTTTTTTATGTTTTATAATTACAAATTTACGTTTTTTACATACCATTTAAAGCAGTAAGATCAGTAAATCCAAACCATCCCAACCTACACCTCCTGTCCAACCCGATAGTCTATTATCTATTATTCATCATTATTTTACTAAAATTATTCATGTTTTACTACCCTAAATCAGTAAAGCAGTAAATCCAAACCGCCATTACCCCACTGCCACATCATCATGAGTAATTTGATCTATTGGATCTATTGATCTAAGTCACATTTCGAAGATCATTTTTGGATAAAACATAACATAAAAACAAATTTCTTTATACACTGATCAAGGAATATATGCTAACGTAACAAATTTCCACATCATAAAGACTACTTAGCATCATCTAAACATGAATATAATACACAAGAAACCTGACACCCAAGCACTGAATAAAAACTTTAACGTAACAAGTTCCACAACTTAAACAACAGTAAAGTAACTAAACATAGCATACAAATAACCTATTCACACTTTGTCACGCATATCTCTAACATAACATATTTTTAATTTATATTAACATGGTAAATTAACTAAAATTATCACAACATGGTTAATTATCATACTGATCAACCAATATATACTCTAACGTAATAAAGTTTACACATCAATAAAAAGTTAACATAGCGTAACATGAACTAAGAAAATAAGTACAAAGACAAAGACCTAACATCAACTTATTCACGAGATGAACTGGTAACACTTAACAACATTCCACACTTTAACACCAGAAAGGTAACTAAACATTGCATGCAAAAACGTAACCTATTCATACTTTTTTCAGGCATATCTCTAACCTATTAACGTTAATCTTACACTGACACAGTAAACATTTAGCAAAGAGGTATATAACCTGTCCGATTAATCATACAGTACCAACGAATTATATGCTAAACTAACAAGTTTTACATTATCATAGTAATATTTAACAAAATTTATCAAAACCCTACCTAAATATTCATAATCCCCACTTAATAATTCCAAACAAAACAAATTTTATCCAAACATAAATAAAAGAAAATAACAAAGTTTTGATACCAAATACATAAACATTAAAAATAAGTTCTTTGAATAAAAATATCGTAGTAAATTTAATAGTTACCGTATGCTAAGCATGTAAATTAGTAAATCAAAACCATCCGTCCCCGTCCCCTTCCCCTCCACCCACCCATCCATAGCCTTTGATCATTGATCTAATGATTCAGGTCAACATCATCGAGTATTCATTCTCGAGATAAACAAACACAAAAATAAGTCTTAGTAGACTAACCACCGAAATATGCTACTAACATTGTTTTCACATTAATAAAGCTTAACATAGCATAAACCTGAACTAAGAAATATAATGTACAGCGACAAACCTAACACACCTTACGATCGAATAAACTACTAACATTAACAAAGTCCATACTTAACAACAACATTAAAGTACCTATCACAGCGTACAAAACTAACCTATTCACACTTTTTCAAGCAATATCTTAACAGATCAATGTTAATTTACATTAACACTATTGATTTACGTCCCATTTCGAGTATCATTTCGATAAACAAAAACTAATAACTTTATATAACTAAACCAGCGATATATATCATTAACATAACATGTTTTCACTTAATAAAGCTAACATGAAGCATCAATATGAATTAAGAAAATAAGTACAACGACAAAATCTAACACAACTTACGCTCTAATAAACCTGTTAACTAATTAAACAAAGCCACACTTAATACAGTAAGAGTAACTAACATTGCATACAAAAACGTAACCATTCGTACTTTTTTTTGTCAACCATATCTCTTACATAGTTAAATAATTTTACACTACACAGTAATATCTTTAAACAAAATTATCAAACCTTTGTCTAATCATCATACAAGACCATCGAATAACTTAATATAACAAAGTTTATCCAACATAACATAAAAATAAGTTATGTGAATAAAAAATATCACATTAAATCTTAATAGTTTACTGATTTTAAAGCAGTTAAAATTAGTAAACAGTAAAATAAAAACCATCAACCCCTCCCCAACCCTCCCTCCATGACCTTTATATCTATTGATCTATTGTCATGTCATCAATTTCGAGTATCATTCGGCAAACATAACAGCAAAATAAGTTCTTATATACTAACAGTCAATATATGCGTAATCGCAAACAAATTTTTACATATAAAGCTAACATATTATAAACTGAACTTAAGAATATAATATACAACGACAAACCTAACATACCATACGTACGAATAAACTAACATTAACAAAACAAACTTTCGCACTTAACAGCAGTAAATACCTAAACACTTCGTACAAAAACGAACCTTTCACACTGTTTCTTAAGCATATCTTTGACAATCAATGTAAATTTTACATTACATCGTAATATTTAACAAAAATTAGCATAACCATCTATCTAATCATCTTAATGATAACGCTTTCATGCTAATCGCTACCAAATTTTTCCATCAACGTCACTTAATTCCATGCCTAAAAATCATATCATAACCTCGTCAAACCATAATTCCCGAAAATATAATTGACAAACAATTAACCAAGTGTTAACCAAAGCATAACATAAAAATAAAAATTTTTATCCTGTTACATAACATAAAAAATTAAGGTTTCTTGACATGAAAATGACACAGTAACGGTAAAGTTTAATGATTATAAAGCGAGTAAATCAGTAAATCAGTAAATCAAACCACCCATCCCTGCAGTTCCCTACCCATCCATTCGGCTATGATCTATTGAACTATTGATTGAAGTCATATTATCATTTTGATAAACTACATAAAATAAGTTCTTATATACTGACCTACGAATATAGTTTACGCAACAAAGTTTTAGCATCAATTAAAGCTAACATATCATAACTGAACTAAGAAGTATAATGTACAAATGCAAACCTAACATACCTCGCTTATGAATAATCCGCTAACAATCCTGAAATTCCCTACTTATCAAAGGTAAAATAGCTAACAGGCCATACAACACTCGATATGTTCCCACTTTTCCCGAATATCAGCAACAGGTAACAGTATTATCTAACAAAAATCCCTTAAAAAAAGTGACCAATCTAATCAAAGATACCACATCTTGGAACTTGAATTGACAGCCTCGTTCATCAAAGTGGTCACTTCTGCTCGAGCTATAACAATCATTTGAACTCTGAATAAACCGAGGTATTAGCAAAATCTAGGCAACCTTAACAGTTACTCAACAAAAACTTAACCTAGACTCACGTTTCTAACACATCATCGTCAGTTAACACAGTAATATCTTACAAAACTCATCATTTCTCTAACAAATCATGTTTAATTTCACATGTCATAGTAATATTTAACATTAACATACCAACTACGAATAATACAGTTTTCATAACCCAAAGATCTATAGCAACACATCACTCCCGAGAGAAAGCCCAATGGGATGCGCCCCTTGGAATCCTGAGAGGGGGGATCACCCCGAAGGGGTGTAAGGGGGCATTACCCCTCCGAAGGAGGGGTAATGCCCGCTTACACCCCTATTACCTTGTTCA
>JABUQX010042029.1:0-18142 GCA_015478945.1 Trachelipus rathkii
AGAGTTCAGTATATGTAGTATGTTTTTCTTGTATTAGGATGATATGATTCAGCATCTTCTTAATTAGGCTAGCGGTTTTCCTATATATAATGTATCTTTAGAAGGATAGATAGATAATTATTAGGTCAATATAAAAAAGATGTAGATGTTATAAAATGTTTATTAGAGATGTTATAAGAGGATAGTTCATTGTCTTTTTCTTATAGGGTATGGAGATCCTATATTCTTCCGCATGTGTCAGTCTCAGCTTTCCGTCCCGGGCGATCTCTGTTCATTATGTTCCCTATCTAATCCCGGGAGCTGACGTCGCTCGAGTTTGATTAGTCTCACTCTTTCAGGAATATTGCATTCGTCCTCTGATTTATTGACCTTGACTCTGGGGGCACTGTGACGATGATACTATCGTATATATTTATCTATTATATTATTGTAAACTTGATTAATAAAGCTAAATTACTCTAGGTTGATCCTATTATCAAGTATTGCGGTTAAGAAATAAGTTCAGTCTATTCTCCAGTTTCAAGTAGAGTCGAACTTCTCTATCTTCGTGGACTTATATCATACGATCACTTCATCTTAGTGTTAACTGTTCAGGTCGTAGAGGTATTCGCTCGGTTGTTACATATTAGCTGCAAATGAACGGTGAATATAATTATATATTAATTATATATACTTATATATATATATATTTTATATATTATATTAAATATATATTATTATATATATTATATCATATATAATTATAAATAATATAAAATTTGACGATCATTTACCTTTTGCAGGCAGGGTGTATTCTGATCTTGTTTCTCACTTCGACTGCTTTTCATAGGCGCCCAACCGATTCTACTAATATCACTTTCGCATTCCAGAGTAGGATCAGCACGTCTTTTCATCTCCATGAATACGAACTTTAAAAACATATATTTTGATATTTGCGGCATTTTTACTTTTTCTTCTCTAATTCTTTACATTTAATGAGATGAATACAGAATGAATAATATCATATAATATATCATATACTTATATATATATTATAACATATCTTAATACTATAATATATTCTATATAAATACTATATATTAATAATCAATATATATATATATAATTTAGCTTAATTAATAATTATTATCTTATTAATAATTTATAATATATATATTATAAACATTATTTATTCACATTGAGCGTATGTATATCAAGCCATATACCGTTGAACATCTGAACACCACTGAATACATTTGCTTGACGTATAGGTTTTATCGTAATTTTAGCTCTGAGGGGTGTATTTTAAGCTATAGGTAACACTGTACAGGAATGCTCCGTTAAAGGTTAACTAAGTACTTAAACTTTTAAAGCTTACAATATGTATTATCAAATGAGGACATGTCTTAAATATATTACATATATTATCATATATAAAAAGTATATATAATATATTAATTATATATATATATATATATTATTATATATTATATACTCTATATAATAATACATAATATATAATTTATATATATATATCTTACTGCTATATATATAATAATATATATTATATATTTACTAATCAATATATTTTAATTACATACTAAACTATCGTGCGAGTGAAATTATTTTTAAATTATCTTATTATTATATTGCATATATATATCTATAATTATTATATATATTTACATTATAATATATATTAACTAATATATATTATATATACTTATCTTACATTATTATATTAATAATTAATATTATTATATATATATACTTTTACAGGAAATATATTATACGCTATAGTTTCTTTTAAAATAAACGGATAGTTGAGGAATATAACTGAAAGCAATTATAAAAATATTTCTTTAATTGAGTAAATTCATAATTTTTAGAATTCCGCTTGAACAAATAATAAATCGTCTTGAGGTTTGGTTTTTTAGCATGAGATGACTAACGAGATCTTCAAGAGGGGGATTTTTTAAGTAATCTTGTAAAAGTAACGGCTACGAGTCACATGATGTGACGAGTATGATTGTATGGAGTTAAGGATTTCATATAGCTTGAATTATATTTCTTAGAAATTGCTTTATATAAGGGGCGAATATATATTCGATTGATGCAGGGAAAATAGAATCATAACGTTTTCCATCAAGTTTGTATGTAACAATGACCTGAGCAGTTCCCATCTATGTGCAAGGTGTTAATTTCAATCCCTTCGTTTACTCTTATTATTTATATATTCTATTCATTACTGGCATACGTCACTGATTGACCTTACTGAGCTAGTAACTCCAGCTAAGTTCGGTCTCGTCATGTTATAGACGAGGTTAGCAGCGACGTTTCCAATAATCTGTCTGTTCCACGAGATCCTGGTATTGACCTATATAACAAGCACTGAAAACAGCGAACATGGTAAGCGATGCAAAATTTACATTCAGTCTAAGGACCAACCTTCAGCGCTTAACTGAGTAGAGGCAGACGAAGAAAGATCGGCCGTTAGTTCATAAGCAAATTAGAATTGTCAACGAAATCTTGTAGTGTAATTCCCGTTCTCGAATCCTAAAACGTCATTCTGGAGATATCAGATCGTAGAAGGCAGAACACACGATACATAGGGATGGTGCTATAAGCACGTTTCGTAATACCTACCGTGTGAAGTGCCTCAGTAGTAGGAGGTGTATACTTGGACCCGTGGCAAACTTTCCACGGTGTTTTACCCGTGCCTTGACTTTTCTGACCGCTAACGATTGTTTCCTGGGGTGATTTACCTGTCCCTTGAACTTTTTTGGCTTGACCTTGACTGACCTTAGCTTTTTTGGCAACCTAATTTTTGGAACCTAATTTCTGGCACCCTAACTTTTTAGCACCTTTCGATGACGAGGGTGCCGCCCAGTGGAGGCGAAGCCTCCATCGTCGTATTGCCCACTTTTCCCCATCCTAACTTTTCGGCCGTGGGTTATTTTTTGCAGGTAATTTTTTTGATATGTATTTAGGGCTTAGCTATTTGTGATGTCTAACCTTGTCTGGGCTTCAGGTGCGACCCGCAACGCCAGCCAAGCCAGCCGCCAGCCCCGCCAGCCCGTCGCGTTTTTTTTCCGCGCGCGTGCGCCCGGGCGCATTTTCGCGTGTACCAGCCGCTGAACCAGGTGGTTAAAATCGCGATAACTAAGACTTGTATTCCATCGATCTATACTTTACATAGCGGGTAGCACCCATATTATGGCTATTCGATTGTTCCGGAAGGCTGAAGGTTTGAAAAAGTGGAACTCGTTGGACGATGGCACTCCACTTGCAAAATTATGTGCACTCATTGGCACTCATGGATCTTGGCAATCACATTGGCACTTACTCACCGTTGGACACTCATGGCACTCACCGGATGCTACTAATACTTGAGAAACTAATCAAGAAATATAGGTACTTATTCGTGTGATTGATGCCATCAAAAACTGATCATATATCCTACTATATATATTATATTAGTAGTAGCTATTATATGATATATACTTAGTAATATTATATATATATATATATATATATAATATAATATGTATATTTCTATAATTATAATCTATATATTATACGGATAGAAGATCGGGCTACGTTCTTATATTATAGTAATATATATAATATATATATAATTATATATTATTATTATAGTATTTATATATATATATTATATTATATTATATATATATATATTTTATTATATTATATATATATATAATATATATATATATCTATATAGAACGGTGAGCCGATTTATATATTGTAAATATATCATTATACTATATATATAATGTATATCTATATTATATCTATATTTATTATATATAGTATATATATATATTACTATATTCTATATATTTATATATATTAGTAGGTTTGATGGCTCATCACCGTAAAAGTACCTAGTGATGTTATTATGTTTCGTGAGCCATATTGAATTGAGTGCAGCTGAGTGCAGGTTGAGTGCCAAGTGGTTGCATATGAGGTGCAATGAGTGCTGAGTGCCAAGTGAGTGCACATAGTGCCTGAGTGCCACATAGTGCCACTGAGTGCCATTTTTTAAACTTCTAGCCTTCCACTGGACTGAATAGTCCATAATACATGGGTGTCTACTAGGATTAATAAGGTATGAGTGATGTGATTGGTGTTATTCAAGTTGCTATGGATGGCGGATTGGAACACTGGTTCAGGCGGGGGTAATCGCGAAAACTGCGCCTGCGCCGTGACGCGGCGGGGAAATACGCCAGGCCCGCGGCGGGCTGGCGGCGGGCCTGGCGGGCGGGTCCCGGTGGCCTGCAAGCCAGGATCAAGGTTCAGGCATTCAATGGTAAAGCCCTAAAGATATAAAATCGTCGGGCAAAAATGACCCTAGGCGAAAAATTAGGAGGGGGTAATAGGGGGGACATAAGTACGCTGGAGGTTCGCCTCCATCTGCGCACTCCTTTCTTCGAAAGGGTCTAAAAATTAGGGTTGCAGAAATTAGGGTTAGAAAATTAGGGTTGCAAAAAAGGTCAAGGTCAGTAAATTTCATCAAAAAAGGTCAATTTAAGGTAAATCACTCTCAGGACAAGTGCGGTCGAAAAGGTAAGGGCTGGTAATATCACCGGGCAATATTTTGCCCCACGTTGTCCAATATCTCCTAACTACCTTATATATAATATATATATTTAATTAATTATATAATTATAATATATATTATATATATTATATATATATTATATACTATTATATAAATATTATATAAGCTTATATATATATCTATATAATATATATATATTTATATACTATATATACTTATATAAATATATACTATATATTATTACTATATATTAAATATATAATATATATATTATATTTATATATATTATATATAGTATTTATATCTAATATATATTTATTCTCGGAAGCAAGTGTGTATTAGATGTGTTGTCTTCTGCCTTGGTTGCTATCAAATATAACACTTTGTGTATTAGTTCCGTAGTCTATTTAACTCCATAAGCATCAATAATATATTAAATAATAATCTATAATATCTAATATAATAATAATAATAATATTATAATTAATAAATAATATATAATAAATATATTATAAAAATTAATTAAAATTTATTTTTAAATCATTATGGGGATATAAATATTTCATTATATAATAACTATAACAAGAAATTTGTTAAATTTGTAATAATAATAGAGTAATAACAATAATAAGACTAATAATACTATAATATAATAATATTATAATAATATATAATAATATAATACTAAAATAATATAATGATAGTTAATAAAAATAAAACTAATCATATAAATAATATACATATTATAAAATAATAATATATATATTAATATAAATACATAAAATATATTAATCTTTAAAACAATAAACTAAATAAACATAACGATTTAATTGATATCGAAAATCTTCTCGCATTTTTTTATGATATTTTTTATTTTTTTCTATTTTAAAGTTGAAATCTATTTTTTATATTTGTAGATTATTCCTCTCTTATCTCAGTATTTCTTCTACTCTCTCTTCTCTTCTGTCTCTTCTTTCTTCTTATCCTCTTCCTTTCTTCTTCTTCTCCTTCTTCTTCTTTTCTTCTTGCTGATACCAAGAAAGTAGAAAATGACAACAGTACTAGAAGGAATATTGCAGGATTTAAATTCGAAGAATTTTAATAAAAGTATAAATTTTATTATTTTTTTATTTCAGATTTATCAACATTATTATTTTTAAATTTGAATGACTGATTAATTTTAATTTTCAGCTTTTTATTTTTAATTTTGCTTTTAGGTGAAGCACATTTAAATTTAACAAATGCTGCAACGCTTCACTGCTCTTGTTGTCATCACTAGCCGGTGGTCATTTTCAGATTATTCCTGAAAATAAATTGCTATATTTTTTGTTTGATATTCTGTAGCTTTGAAAAACATGAGATATAAATGAAGTTTGGTCAACAAAAATATGAATAGGAAAATTTAAAGAATCAAAATTTTTATTTGGTTTCAAAAAAAGAACTAATCATTGGAGAAAAGAATTTGACAAAGCAGGTTATATGTTTCACAGGGTCTATGTGGCTGAAGAGCTTAAGTTTTTTAACAACATTTGCTTGTGTAGAAATCCAGAGAAAACAAGAGTGCCATTCAAAGGACAATGACAGAGGAAAATTTACGAGGTCTCTATGGAGTATCAAACCAAATTAGACTAACCTTAATAAACCTCGATCCTTTTCCTCTTAGAGTTGAAAAAATGATGAAACTGGAACCAGTATTTGAATCTGGAACTTCAATGGTACGTAACATGAATAAGAATTTTACTTTCGTGGATGAAATGAAAGAAAATATAAAAGCGTTTCGGGAGGAAGAATCCATATTTTGAAAATGAATTGAAGGATTTAAAGTTAGGATATCAATAGTCTAGTTATGTGTAATGATTGGGATGAATGCGGTATACCAAGGAAATGTGGTCAGACGAAACTTTATCATCAAATATAGAAGACTATTAAAAAATCTGAAAGAGAAAAAACAGGTAATGTTGTGTCTGGGTTTTGCTCGTAAATTTAGGGCTTAAGATTCCAGGCAGGCTATTAGTTTATTCAACCAACTGGAAGAAATTTGCAAGGATAAAAACGTCTCTTTTGCTAATTTTGGGGTTTTACTGAACAAGAATTGTTCTTTGCAAGGGATGGGTTCATTTAAATGACATTGGTGATGCAAGATTGGGTCGACTCTTGGAATCAGAGGTTAGGAAAATACACAGAGAGACAATTGCAAAGAAACAGGTTTTTCGGGCGGTCCATCTCTATTCGATTGTGCGAAATGAAAGCGGTATCTATTAACGCAAGAAGATCGAAACAAAAATAAATGAATTAAACTATTGTTTAACATAGAAATTACATATAATTGTCATGAACAATCATGTGAACTTTTAAAGATGTGATTTTATAATCATCCACTACTATTTGACAAATAATTAAGAGGACAAATAGAACAAGTAATAAAGAAGGAAAAATGGTATTATTTACATTCATATATATATAACTACTGCAGCTATTATTACTGATGATATGAAATTGATATACTTGGTGTTAAATAGAAACATCGATATATAAATCGAACTTAATACATTGTTATTCGTCCCCGTCCTCGACAATCAAGTATAGATTATCTTTGTATAGAAATTGAGCAGAGTACTCAGAGATTCACAATAATTGTAGGAAAGACTTCCTGCCCAGATATCGACTAAATTTACTTGATGGAATTGGAGAAAGCGACTTCCATTAAATTCTTAGAGACAATTTCTTTTTCAATAATTGATTGCCCAACGAGGGAAACAATATTTTAGACCTATTAATAGTGAGTCACTTGAGTTTTTAAGACTTAAATGTTAAAACATTGGTATACTTATTAAAAGTAAATTCATACATTTTTAAAAAAATCATAATCTGTAAAATTGGTAAAGAAAACAATTTTTAAATTGTTAAAGGTACTGATTTTATGAAATAATTGGAAATGAGACAATTAAGGATGAAATGTATTGTGGGAGTAGTTTTACAAATTATTTAGAAGAAAAGATTTGTGTCCGTATAAAATGAGCTAATTACAATTACTAAAGCCAGATGTGAATAATGAAATTAGAGATTCTTAGTATAGATAGAGCTTTATAAACTATGGATGTGTCTCCTTCAGGCCATAATTAACCAACACAAAAAGTGGATCAAATAGATTTTCATTTAAAACTTTAAATTATATTTTATTCATACAAACCATGATGCATTCTAAAGTTTTACAAATATGTTTGCAGTTTCTTTTTAGTAATTTCCTGTGATACATTAGTTATTTTAATCCACATATCATATGACTACCATTTTAAATATTTTTTGCTCGACGTTTTCTCGAAAGAGAATCTAGATAGCTGCCTAGCATGAAAGACAATGGATTTTCATGCAGAACATTTTAGATACATTTGAGATTCTAGAAGAGGAAGTTGTTTTCCAATGAATAAATTATTATAATAATGCCTGGACCAGATGGATTTATCCGATGCATCTAAAAATTTGAAGAATATTAAGTGACCTTGAAATGCTTTTTCAATAAGTTATAAAAGACGGAATAGTTATAAATGATTTCAAAATCGCTAATAATAACATCATTTCAAAAAAGGAGTCGTAAGGTTCTGATATACGACATTCAGCTTGACTTTTATATGTTGGTTAAATTATTTGGAAAAGCAATACTAACTAAGTAGTTATTTTGACCATTTGAAGATCATGGATTGCTCAAAATTCCAACACGGTTTTAGAAAGAATAGAATCATAGCTTAAACAAATTTGCTCGATATATTTTTAATGTGGGTTATTAAGATGTAGATAATATATAATCATCGATGTCTTTCTTAGACTTTCAAAAAAGCATCTTGATACGATCCTCATCAAGATTATTGGAAAAGCTTAAGCTCACGGTATTCGAGGAAATATTTTAAATTGGATTAAAATTGGTTATTGGATTGAGAGCTCGTTATCATCGTGATGCTCTCTCCTGGTATGTTAGTAGTGGTGTACCCAGGATCTGTCCTGGGTCCAATACTCATAATAGAAAATGTAATGAATATGATAATAATATTTTGGCAATATCTTCGGAATTATGCAATGAGATTTCTTGAGACTATGGAGAAAGATTTCATTACTAACAAGAGACTTGAACAGATGTAAATTCGTCAACTGGCAATGAATTTACTACGATAATGTAGTTATATCTTTTGGGGAGAGGGAACATGACTCTGATTCAATATGAACAGTTATCAAGTTGTCAGTGGGATTAGGGATTTAGGAGTATTATTTAATAAGGATTTAAGTTTGCGAAACAATGTGTGAAGACAGCAAATAAAGCTCTAGGATATTGCCAGAAAGTTCGAATATAAATATAAACTATATATCTCTCTTTAAAACATTAGTTAGACTCATCTGGAATACACGCAGTGCAAGTTTGAAGTCAATACCTCAAAAGACATAGAAAAAATTGAAGAATTCAAGAATGGGCAACAAATTAATGCCTGATTGAGAGGTAATCCTATAGCAGACTACGTGAATTAGATATCCAATCTTTAGAGACCAAGAAGATTGAGAGGGAAATTAATAGAAGTTTTAAAATACTAAATAAATTTGACAATGTCGATTACAGCCTTACAGGCAATTCTTTAGATGATGTAACCAATCAAGTAATGGGATTAACTTTGTCATAAACGATTTAAAAATATAGAAAGATTAACAGACAACGATGTAATTGAGAAGTGGAATTGTCTCTCTTATGAATAGTGAACAGGGCAACATCGATTTATTAAGAAAAGTTAGATAAACTTTAAGGAATTGTTTGTGAAATCTCAACATACCGATCTTACTTTTTAAGAACGATAAGAATTTAGATACGTAAGTAACGAACTATGAGATCATTGTCTGTTAAAAAGAGTCTCTTAAAAGACCTGTGAAGCTTGAATTTCTTTTATTTCTTTTTAATGTTTACCCTTAAGAGGTAATTACCGCAAATTTGGGGTTTTTTTTTTTAACGCCCCTGGTCCTAGCGCTCTAGGTGGTCGCATTGATCACACTAACATCTTAATTTGTAAATAATAACAATGTTCACCGCTTAGGGGTTATTTCTAACGTTTCTAAGGCGGTGACATCATCGATCACATTATCATAATTTCTTGTATTCATATTATGAGTTACCCAGATTCGAGGGTTATTTGTAAGCTCTAAGCGGTGACGTCTCGATCACTAATGTCTTATTGAATCCAGTTTTGATGTCCACACTAGAGAGGTTATTTCTTAATTCTAACGTGACATCCTCGTCAACATTATTGTATATTTCGTCATAGCATAATTGTGTTTGACCGATCCGGTAAAGTATCTTATAAGTTCTAACCAGAACTGAAATATAGAAGTTGTAATGGATTAACCTTAAGTGTTTGTTTTTTGAATTTTTACTATAAAACTGTGTTTCTTTCTTCTCTTCTTCTTCTTCTTCTTCTTGCTAGTCGGTGTTCTGTATTAGTATATATTTTTACTCTTCTTTCCTTCTCTTCTTCTTCCCTTCTTCTGTCTTCTTCTTCTTCTTCTCTTCTTTCTTTTAATTTGACCATTCAGACTAGCCCACATAATAATCCGGTTTGCTTTTAACACGCTCGAGAACACATATTTATGATTAGAGTCGTAAAATATATAATAAAGCCATAAATATAAAGGAATGGACGGTTATATTAATATCTGAACGAGAAAATGGTCCTATAGATGTTTGCTTTTTTTAGATAAATAAAATGAATTTGAAAATATCTAAATATGGAGGAAGGTGGAGAGAGAAGAGAGAGCGGAGAGAGAGAGAGAGAGAGGAGAGAGAAGAGAGGAGAGAGAGAAGAGAGGAGAGATGGAGAGAGAGAGATGCGAACGAGCATAAAGAAGATACGTCGAAAGTAAATGATAGAATTATAGTAGGGAAGAGAGAGAGAGAGAGAGAGAGAGGAGAGAGAGGAGAGAGAGAAGAGAGAGAGAGAGAGCGAAGAGAGAAGAAGAGGAGAGAGAGAGAGGATATATATATATATATATATATATACAGAGAGAGAGAAAGTAGAAGGACTTTCAGAACCTTCAGAACGAGGCATAGAAGACTCCTGGTCTGCTAAACCATCAGACATGCCATTCGGATATGTTAAACAAAAGACTGCACCCTAATAAAACCCAATTATTGTCGCTAAGCAGAAACTCAGTTAACTACATTCTGCTACCAATTTAGCCTATATTAGGTGAAACGATATGAATAATGGGGGAAAGAAGTAGGATTACTAAAAACTATTAAAGATAGAAAGAACAGTGGAAGCGCGTAAATCTAAACTTTAGATTAATTACCTTACAATTGTGGAATGCAACCCTCCAAACTGTTTTAAATCAGTTTCTGATTGATAATTGTTGTTAATAGTATATTCATTCTTCCCAAATTTACTGTAGGTTGATGCTCAATAGCCTAGAAATAATAATGATTGATTATTTCAAGGAGGGTGAAAAGGATAAGCATAAAGGTAAGGCACTGATAAAACAAAAAGGGTTATGTACCCAGTTACAGTCTCCTTAGAAGTTAGATAAACAATGACAATGTGAGTGAACCAGACTATGTGAAAGAAATGAGAAATGAGAAGCATAACTCGATGCAAGGCGAATTTTAGTAGGTGATAAATTATTTACATCAAGTTTTTATGTATATGTTTTTTAATATAACACACTCACTTGCACTCTATCTCCCAGCTTTATTCCAGCCACTCACAAAACTATATAGCTATATTAAGCATATATATATATATATATATATATATATATAAAGAATTAAATATATATAATATGATATATATAAATAAATATATATATAAATATAATGTATAGCTATGATATAGTATATATAAAATAATATATATATATATATATATATATATATTACAATATCTTAATCTGTAGGTACATAGACAAATTTAGATGACATAATCTCTATCTGAATTACAAATGTCTTTATTTGATGCTTTGGCTTTCTCAAGAGATGTTTGATAGTGAGTATAATATAGGACTCTCTCTCCCCCTATAGAAGAGAACCAGTGTGCTCTTAAAGATTTTGTTTTTGTTTAATCTGAAAGAAAATTAGGGAAACTTCTCCCACATTAGAAAGTGAGCAATCATAGTGGCAGGGTCGGCACGACTGGGCATCGGATTGTCCCCAAGGGTTTTTTCAAGAAAACGCCACGATGAAAAAAACCCCAAATTGGGGTTATACGCATAAGAAACTCCTTCCTCAAGAATAAGAATGTTTTTTTTCATGAAGTCTTCATTAGGATCTCGAACATATAATTCCTCTTTTCAAATGTTTATTCCATTCAAAAAAAATTCTAATTCCCCTAACATTTATTATTGGTGTCATTGAATCACCTGCATTTAATTAAGAAATTATATATTTTGAAAGCTTGAAAGGCCTTTTGTACACTCACCGTTCTAGCTAGACAGTATGGCAAAATTCGAAACACCTTTCACTAGAACAGAACTTGGTGAGCAGCTTAACAAGATGCTGAAGCCGTTACAATAATCTGTAACAAGAATCTTTTTTGATGCTCGGTTTTCCATAATTTTCCACCATTTTGAAGGACAAAAAATAACCATGAAAATAAAACCCAGGTTTTCTTCAAAAAAAATAATACTGCAGAAGATATTAATCCTCAAAAAGGAATTTTTTGGGATGAAAAAATAACGATTAACTTAAATTTTAATTCAATCAAAAAAACTTTAAATCATATCAGGCTTCTTATTTGGTGTTCTTCGTCTCATTTCTTCATTAATAAGAAATTATTATAGTTTTGACACTTGCTGCCTTTTGTTACACAAGCCCTGTTGAATTTACTGACAGATATAGCCAAAGTCGAGAACACGCCTATTCAATAGAGGGCAGAACTTGTGGACAGCTAAAAAGAATTTACAGACTAGCAGACCTTGGCAAGAGATGTGTTTTTGATGTTCTTTCCTATTCCGGCCCATTGTGAAGGACAAAAAATAAGATAAAAAAAACCCAATTTTGGTTCCACAGAAAAAAAATTTATGGTAAAAAAAAAATGATTTTTTTTACAAAAGGAATTTAAAACAATCTTAACATAGAAATATGTAATAATTCACATTCAAAAAAAACTTTTGAACTCCTGAGTAATTTATTTATCCTGAGGGCATTTTAATCACCCTTCTAACCAGAATATACTTTTTGACAAGCTTGCGGCCTTGGTACACCAAGCCTGGTTTCTTAGGCGTAGACAGAAGCAAATGCGAGAACACCCTTTCAAAGCAGAATTGGTGGACAGCTTAAAAGACCTGAGCAAGAATATGCAGAATCCTTTTGGCAAGATATTCTTCTCTTGATGTTCGTGTTTTTTTTTTTGTTTTTTTCCATAATTTTTCACAATGAAGGACAAAAAATAACACTGAAAAACCAAATGAAGTCTTTTATTAGAAAATATGAGAATAAGAAATGTTTTTTTTAAAGAGTGTTTTTGGAAAAATACAACAAATACTTTCTTTAAATTTAATTCATTCACCAAAATCATAATTCCAACAAATTATTATTTTGGTGTTCATTTGGAATCACCTCATATTAAGAATTTATTTTGACAAGCTTGCTGGCCTTTTGTACAACAAGCCTGTTTCTTAGCTTAGACAGATATGGCAATGTCGAGACACCCTTTCGAATAGAGGCGAACTGGTGGGACAGCTAAAAGATGAGCAATAGCAGAATCCTTTTGGCGAAGAATTGTTTTTTTGCGATTTTCGTTTTCATAATGTTCCAGACCATTTGAAGGCAAGATTGAATGGTTCTAATAAAAGTTCATCGACAAGAGGAGGAAAAAAAAACGTTATCTAATAGCAAATGCCAGAAAAGTGCGAAATATTCATGGTTGTAAAGCTTCAACCAGGATTCAGCATCATCTTGCTGCTGACTTGATAATTAGATCCAAAGAGCGTGAAAGAGAGTTACATAATATATATATAATATTATATATTATATAAAATATATATTAAGTATATAATATATTATATATATAAGTATAAATAGTAGATGCTATATTATTTTCATTAATTTTAATTATCATTTTTTCAATCCGATATCGCAAAACCACTGGTTATCTTCATAGGTTATTATAAAGTATTCAGCTGTAATTCTCATTAACATACCCATTTTTAGGACAGAGGTTGCTACATAAAAGAATGGTTCTAAAGCATCCTCCATTCGTTTCTTTACATTTGCTTTGTAGGCAGTTAAATTTCCGAATTTCCGGATAACATTGGCATTTTAAAAAAAAAAATTTAATTTTGTTTAGATAATTTTATCAATATAAATTGTATAAACATAAAATTAGGAAAAATTAAATATATAAAAATTAATATAAGATAAATAAATAATAATAGATATAATATATATAAAATAATATAATATATAACTAGTAAATGATAACGCCATTTTTCAAAATCTGTGCAAAAAATCCTGAAAAAACCCTGAAAAAAAACCAAAATCCTGGATCTTCTGCTTTTTTGAAAAAAACGAAACAACCCTGGGTCCGGTTGGTTTCGAAAAAACCCTTGTTGGCAAACCCTGTAGTGGTAGCCAAACGTGTTGTTTTGAGGATGACCAACTGACTTTGACTAAAGGAAAGTTCACAGTTCTACTTTCACAAATGAATTTTTTTTTTCTCTCTCCTGGGGATTCTCAAAAATTGTAATGGTGTCCCTAAAAGCATAAATTGAAAAAAATTCCTAAGCAACATATTACATATTATATAAAATAATATAGCTAGTTATTTATATAATATATATATATATATAAATATATATATTATAATATATATAGATTAATAATATAGAAATAATATATATATAATATATATATAATATATATTATAATGTATTGACGCGGCTGTCTAAAAAGGTATGACTTCAAATGTTTGGAGCACAATATGGCAGCTGGTTTATGGTTACTTGTGCACATGAAGAAAGTTTTGCCATGTTTGAAATTTTGCTCTTGTATTCGGTGAGTCAGTTGTTCCGTGCAGTCGAGTGGAGATGCATGCTGAGTCCACTGAATTTTTCGTAAAATGAGTGAATGAGTTGAACAACGCTACTGCATAAAAATTTGTCAAAAGCTGATGATCCAGTGAAAATTTTAAATTCAGATGTGGTATGGAGACGATGCTATGGAAGAAACACAAATAAGGAGGTTGGTTCACCGATTTCAAAAAAGGACAGCCATTGTTGAGAGAATAACCATTCAGGGAGGCTACAAAGCTCGAAATGTTGCTCGTTGTGGGAGAGCATATAATCTAATAGGGAAATCGTCGTGACTGTACAAAGATTGGCGAAGGAAGTTAATCAATAAGATTTTCAGCACAGCGATGCATTTGATAGACGGATTTGAACATGCAGAGAGTGGGGGGCTGAGGAAATTTGTGCAAAGTTTTTTTCGGAACAGAAAGAACTCTGTCCGCAGTTGCACACGGACTTCATATGCAAACTGACCCTGAGGTTCTGAACAACATTATAACTGGAGATAAGTCATGGGTGTACAGCTATGACCCAGAAACAAAATCAGTCGTCGCATTGGAGGCATCCCATATCCCCAAGGCCAAAAAAAGCGCAACAGGTGAGAAGTCAATAAGAATGCCAAAGTTCTTGATATCAGCAGAATGTGCATCAAAGTACGGCACAGGAGGACAACAGACAAAAGATACTATCGAAGAAGTGCCGTCCGACTCCGAAGCAATACGCCCAAAAGACACAGATCTCTGGAGGCAAGAATTGGCAGTGCATCATGACAAAGCTCCATCCATTCATTATCGAATGGATCAAAATTCTTGGCAAAGACATGAAATTGCAGTCGTCACCACCCCACTACGAAGAATGCGCCTTGCGACTTGGTTATTTCCGAATTTGAAGATCCTATGAAAGGATTGTTTCAGAGTGAACGAGATAATGCAGAATCGACGTGGAGTTAAACACCATTCAAAAGAAGGCTTCCAGAATTGTTCGAAGTGGGAAAGAATGGTGGGCTAAGTGTGTCGGAGGCGCAAAGGGCCTAGACTTGAAGGGAAAAGTCAAATCCAATCAAGTAGGTACATTTTTTTAGAGCCAAAGGTCGGATACTTTTTAGATAGCCCATAGAAGATCTATATATAATAATATATATATATATATCTATATACCGTAAAACGGGGTTTTGATCATTCTAACTCGGAACACTTTTGACCAATGTACACATTTTGTTGATATGCAAACTAGTTGGAGTAGAAAGGTGGTTTAGGCTACATTTGCGAAAAAAGATGACCTTTTAGATGGTACTGAAGTAAAACACAAACACTTACTATCCTGTTTAACATGCAAACTGGTAGTTTTCTCATTATCTTTTTGATTTTGTCACACCCTGAAAAATATGTCGCGCCCCGTTCCCAAAGTCAAAATATCGGACCCCCCCCAATTGCATGTAAGAATAAGGTCATATAAGGATTTTTTCATATTGAAAAAAAAAAAATTAACAGTTTAATTTTTTATAAGGTTTTTAACCTGGGCAATTGGAAATAAATGGGTGTTTCAAGTTGCCCCCCACTGTATTAAAATGCATTTTTCTACTAATTTGTTCTTGAGACATAATACATTAAACAAACTATCATAAATAAATAGGAACGGTCGGCCGCCGGAAGGATGAACTTTTGGAGATTGCATAGAGAGGAAGAAGGGATCGGATTTGGGAGCTGGCATCGTGCGGCGTGAGTATGTAAATTTATGAAATTAATACAAATTGGTGCCCTTATTAGTTACAACCCGTAGAACATCGAATATGAGGATCATTTTCAAAAGGGTGTCTGGACCCCCCCGGAGGGGGTTCTGAAGAAAAACACAGTGCATAGAATAGAGTTTTAGACGAGTCATATCCCACACCAATTTGGTTAACCTCCTTGCCTGTTGGTGCCTGAAGCGGGGTGCTGTCCCATCGGGAAAAGGAAAATGTCTTAGAAGGATGAAACTTTGGAGATAATAGAAGAAGGAACTGTGTTTTTGAGGCAATGATTATTTTTTTAATAAAAACAGCAGATAATTAAATTTAATTCCATGAATTTAAAATTAATAACTTTGAGAAATTAGTTGAAGAAATTTAAGGTACTTACTCAAGATTAGCTGAAATGGCTCAGCTGATGATTGGAACCCCGTTCCAAGTTACCGCATCATCAAGTTTCGTTACACGTTACCCACACATAAGAGCCTCCTATGAAAGAAAAAACAGCAGAAGGGCAAAGTAAATAGCAGGTAAATATGACCAATGACTAGGCGTATTTCATTTATTTACTAACCATTTAATAATCATTCAAAAAATAAGTTTTGATCGTACAAAAAAATCGTTCCAATTACCTTACGGTATATAATATATTATAAATATATATATATATATATAATAATATATGACTGTGCACAGACATTTGGCTTAACACCAATAAAATAATAATACTAATTACCATTAAATCTTGATAAATCTGTAGTTAATAACTTAATGAAGATTATTCTAAGGTTTTAATACAGTATATGACATGATAAAAATCGACAGGAATAAATATTTAAGGTGTGAATTTTCTACTCAGTTCTCATAGATATTCAATTTCAATAGCCGTTTTAAGAGCTTCAACTGTATTACAAGGTTGATAGCGGATGGTGGGTTGATCAGTGATGGATAAATACCGAGAATTAGAAATTATTAGACAACTAAAATATTAAGATGTAAAATTAATAAATTTCAGAGATTCCTGTCAAGGTACTAGATTTATAGCCATGGACATAAGTAACCGTAGATAAGTAGTTGCAAGTGTTTTATTTTATCAGTGTGAAACTGGGATTGCTTTAGTCTATAAAACTGTTGGCTTGCAACTGAAGATAATGACATAATTGTTAATTATTTCAACTGGTGAATATAAAAAAATTTTATCTGCATAGTGGTTATACATGATAGATTGTTGCGGTAAAAAGCTATACATAATATTCAACCTTCACTACCTTGCCAATAAGCCTATAGTCAGGAAATCAGACATTCCCAGAAAGGATTTTAAATTGAGTTTTTCTTTGATGTTAGCTACAGCATCAAAATGGTGCAGAATTTCCCCTGCAAGGTGCAATTAGAGAGAATGTGAATTTTTGTATGTTTAAGCGTTGTACATATATATATATAATAAAAAAAAAGTTAAATAATTTTATAGAAAAAATAGTAGATCAGATTTAATTTAATATATGTCTATATTATATGTAATTTATATACTATATATAAGAAACAACTACATTACGTGGCTGATCTTTACAAAACGGCGGTATTCAGGTTCTTGAGTGCAAAAATGAGGACTATCTGACTGTCGATTCACAAGGAAGAACAATGAAGAATAATTTCTACAAACTGCTACCCAATTGATTTGGTTATTTAAACTATCATGTCCTTCCTATACAATATACGAGTAGATAAATCTATACATAATATCATCCGAATAGAAATATATAGATATACTATATAATAGGTATATATATATTAAAAATATAAATAAATATAATAATATATATATA
>JABUQX010042030.1:0-17500 GCA_015478945.1 Trachelipus rathkii
TCGGGTGTTCTACTGAGCAAGTCAATTGGTAAAAGGGAGTTATCATTTAAATTTTATCTGTTCCTTTCTTTATATATATTATAGATATAGTAAGTCCCTAGTATTCTTATATACCCATCTATCTATTATATAATATATATAGGCCCTATATTTATGACCTAATAACCTGAGGTAGTTATTTTCGCTTCCAGACAGTTATTATATAGTAAAAATATTTAACACCCTGCCTAGTATACTCCCACATAATATATATCGAGAGGATACCATATAGTACGGTTACTCATATATCCTTACATTACCTTACCGCTCGTATCTTTTCTACGTAATAGTTAACTCCAAATTTACCAGCTCTTACATTTCACCTAGCTTTTACGAGTTATAGCGTATCTCTCCCGCCCTGCAGTTGTACGTGAATAACACTCGTTGACTCTTATCACAATCTAATGAGAGTCTAAACCAAAAATATTTGTGATGGCTATATTAACACTGGGGTTTTCTTTCGCCATGCATAGTTACCTTGAAAGGGGGGTCATTTAGAAGTACTTTAGAGAAGCAACCTCTACCATCGCCGGTATAGTTAGTTGAAGAGTGTCACAATATTAACACCATTCTGAGGCAACCCTCGGTGGGTCAAGGGGAACATTCTGTTAGCGAGTGTAAGGCTGTGCCCCCCGAGATTTGGCATATAAATCCTGCTGTAGCGAGATTCCCTCTCAGAAAGAGATCTGTCTGTAGTCATTCTTTAAGAATCTTCATTTTTCATACAACACTGTATCTCCTATAGCTTCAAATACTTAGCTCAATACTAAGCTCAACTATATACGCCTCCACATTTATCACTATTATGCTCAATATATCGCTCAACAAACTATTAGCTTAAGTGCAATAAACGTTTAACATCGGGTAGAGTTAAATTTATACGAAATTTAATTACATTAACTATAGCATCAATCGCTTTACTATTTTTAAATTTTCCTCCCCGATCCAAAACCGTATGATGGAGAGAACCTTTAAACTAATATTCAGTGGCAAAGAGTGAGTAACATTATAAGCTTTATGCGACAGCGCGTCATTCATATATAGTAATTGGATACAGAACTGAAAACTACAAAGTAAGCTATAAGAAGCCGAATTCATTAATATCTAATATCCACCTATTTAAAACTAATTTACTATCAAAAACCTGCTAAAATAATAGCAACGACCAAGACTCCAAATTTTTGGTGCACCAATTTAATTCCACAAGAGGTGATTCAATAAACGGAGATACAAGCCTCAATATCTCCATTGTTTGTCTATACATCAAAAGACACACCATATCAAACTGTATAATTATTAAAACAGATTGCATAGGGTACCTACCAGGACTAAAGATCTTGATTCGAGCCGTAACGACCTTGAAGATAACTTCTAGATCTTAAAAACTCTATATATCCATGCACGTGGTACACACCCATAACAAACTTCCTGGAAGTGTTATTCATGCAATTCACTATTATATCATTTGGATCTTGAACCTCGAGATAGTGGCCATTATATAACAGGATCGAATATTCGAGAAACTATCTTGTCACAGTAAATTCCATAAATTTCATTATGGCACTTAACTATAGGGGGATGATCCGCGAATTGGTGGAACAGGGTTCCAACCTAGAGCCCTCACAATAACACCTTATGCGCCCACACAAATCAAGTCATCTTAAATAACATGAGAACTGCCAATTTATGCATATGGCAATATAGACGACCTCAACACTAGCGCGAACTAATGCGCTCTTCGATTGTTACTTTGGATGCTAGTTTTCGCTTGTACATGTTCACCCATTAATTATTGATAACGTATAGAAGAGGGATATATGAAATAGACAATATGCTAACTATGAAGGGTTTTAGAGAGTTACTACATTGCTAGAAAAATTTATATCACCTATACAACAAGTTCAATATCGCATCACCTTCCTTATGTATTTCATATACCAATTATTATTATTAATTTATTTATTTAACTATCATTATTACTTATCTCACTCGCATTCATTTTTAATCTAGTTCTATACCTAGTTACTCGATGTATTATTATTTATTATTATTTCATTAATATTACTTACTTAAATAGGATATTCATTATGTATCGATCACAACAACTACTCACATTATATATCATATTACAAATACGTCTCTTTTGTATGGAAATTTATATAAATATGAAAAATATTTATTTACTTTTATCTAAGTTTACTTAAATAATACTAAGAATAATTGGAGTATTACACTATAATGTATTATAATTAATATATATAGTATTAAAATAATATATTTATTGTAATTATTGTTACTTATTATTATTATTTTATTAAAATATAATTAAGGAAATTCACATTTATACCAAAAAGGAGCGATCAGGAGCGCATAACATTCGAGATTCAACCTCTAAAAAATCAGAAAGTAATGCAAACATTACGAACAGGACTCCACAAAATAAAATGTTATGCATCGCTACTCTCTCCCTAGGAGCCCAAGCAATAGTACCCTGTGCCTTACCTCCAATCCCTACATAAACTACACAATATGACCGCGGTCCTTATTGCCCAATAAATATGTCGAGGGTTTCAGAGATCGTCGTACCGTAGGCTACCCTAACTAACGCTGTGTTAATTATAATCCGATCCACCACGACGTACCAAGAGATCCCTCCCACTATATACATTGGTTTATGACACATCCACCTGGACAAAGAGAGTAATTAAGTGGCCCCCAGTACTATTAAGTCCGTTCTCATATTCTACTAATCCTGTTTCACTCCATCACAATGCTAATTGCTGGAGTCAAATCACCCCTCCAAGGAGTAATTAGTCGCCCAGCAGAACAAATCCCTAATAATTCGATGTCAATCTCGGAATAGAATTAAATCATAAAAATATCAACCTCGGACTTCTTGATCTCATCTAAACTACCTCTAAATCCCCACTAACCTCCAAAGGCTCTTCTCACTTTGAGTAGCATGAATCACGTCCTAATATATGAAACCATTTAGCTCTCCAGACATTGCTGCACAATATAAATCAGAAAAATTTTTAGGTCGTTGAGATGAGACCCATACCAGTCACATTAATGAGAAATGGTCCGCTATCATCAGGATACAAGAGGAGGCTAATTGCTAACTTTGTAAGCAATAATCTAAAAAGTTACATTCTGACTCGAGATCACCTTCAACGTCTCATTGCCACACTTATATATAGTTTCTTCTGGGTAAGGTTATCGTACCTTAACCTGACTCAAAATAAAACACATCCTAAGAAGGCACTATTGGTGATTATGTTTATATGAAACCAGAAATACCATGGTGGAGAAATACTTGCTAGTCATTATGAGATTATCCCATCTCGGTTCTCATGCGAGAGAGAGAAGTTTAAATCCGTTACATAACCCCAAACATTTATAGTTTCCCGCCTCGTCCGGGACATACCCCCCTGATAACTTACCAAATCCTTCTCAAACGGTTACTGCTGACCTTTAATACCCCTCATGAAAATAGGGTTCACATAATATTAAACCACCCATGTGAAAATAGGTTCACAAGTCACAGTGTTCGCACGAATGTTATTAAAACTCGAATAAAAAGAGACCCCAGACGTCTGAGCGTTCACAGTCACCGGTTTGTGTGCCACGATCTCAACAAACATAAAAAGAAAAAAATCTCAAGGTAGGCGCACCAGGTTGTCACAAACCTGCCCCACTCAATCTTTCTGCCGATATATAATAATCCATTTAACACAAATCCACCCTATGTGAATAAAAATACCCAACCTCAACATTAGTAAGAAAAATGGTGGTATATTTCTGAAAGGCGCCCCCACAGTGCTTCTACCCTTCAAATGTCCTTCTTACTTGTTTGACAAGAAAGAGGTTTGGAGTTATGTAACCCATACATAAATTGAAGCAGAAGAGAGACTGCTTGTATGGCACCCAGCTCACAATGCAAAGATATCCCACAAGTCTAAGGCAATCTTCCATCTGCCTTCCTAATACCAATCAATTCAAGCTGTTCTCCACATTCGCCCTCTGCCGATAGCTTAAAATTATACTGTGGCCAACACAAAACCCCATCCTACACAGAACCAAACCTTCCCAAATTAACCTAACTAAAGGTCCTGTCTAGTGAAAACTCAGAGCAGTTTACTAATCAGCAACCTGTCTGCGCTGTAAAGTGGTCGACCAACACCATCAAACTTGGTAAGACCCGGCTTCCCATACCAAATTGAGTCCACTATTTAGCCTTAATCAATTGTCAAAGATTACTCCATATTGTATCCACATTCTACCGGTTCCTAAAATAAGACCTATACACATTTCATAGCAAAAATATCTAATTTCAAAACGTGTGAATGTACTAGCTTGCTACCATTAAGAGCAAACCTATGTTCGGAAATACAATTATAAAAAAGAGCAACCAAGCTGGTTCATCCAGCACAAAATTTGGTAAAACACCTGCCTCCTGGCCTCAATGACTAAAATTACTACACTTCTGTGTTACCGCATCTCACAATAGATTCTCATAACTGATCAAAAGGATTGTTCCATTGTACCTTAGATTCGCCTCCCACCTCATTCAAAACTCAATTCTCTAGAAAAAAGATTAGTATCTTCTTTTATAATCCACGAACATGAAAGGAGATGAATATGATTCCACTCAAGTTCTATAAGATTATCGTTAAAAATAACAGAGCATTTACAAAGTTTTTTAAGACTAAAAAACCAGTCACCCCCCTAGACAATAAATTAAAGTGCATACTCAGAACATAGAGATGACCTCTATTGCCATATAATCCTACTTTCTCACATGTGAGTCAAAAGCCGGAATAGCTCAAACGAGATTGGGTACTCAAATTAAATCACAACACGCTATTGGACTATACCACAAACCAACCTCAACTCCTCCTAAGGTCGTTCTCTGCAAGATAAATTCTAGCTCTTCGGTGAATCTGGTCACCCTATACAGGAACTCTTTCGTCCGAATGTTCTCGCACTTTCTTTCCATAGCATCCGTGTCTAGTGCGAAATCTTAATATCTTCCCTATCCTGTCTGCGATGTAAATAGATACACAGCCTTCTTTCCACCAACCTGGAGACGTCTTCTTGATCCGTTACAATACGATCCCGATTCTCTTTCCTACAGGCTTTTTTAACACAACATTGATCAACTTTCCTCACAGCTAGTATAAAGATTACACATAGGATGCAATACCTGTCTCAACGCTAACACATCACTTGCAACTAACTGTTTCTAAGACACCTTCCTTCACTCAGGAGCACTCTGTTTGATGAACGCCATGGAGACGAATCGTCCATGAGTTTCATTCTCAACACTGCTGTACAGTATCTTCTAAAACATTGCTACCAAATCCTTCTCCATTATCTTCTTTCAACAATACAGCTTTTCCTACATCACTCCGGCATTGATTGTAGAGGTTGATCAGGCAGGAAGGATCTCCAGTAGTCAGTACTCTGCCAATCGGTGGTCTCGTCGCGAGTCTGCTAGAAGTATGGTGGGCAGGTACCCAATAGGTGGCGGCAAACTCCGAAGCACATTCTCAAAAGTGATGACACCTCTGGTGACCGGGTGAGACCTTCCTTCGCCCATTTCCGATTGGAAACAATTTTCCATAGTCCTTGGGCAGGACAGTAGTCTGAAGGTCTGCTTGGCTTTTGGCAGAGTTACTGGGTGGGTGGGTTGGTGGTCCGGGGGTGTTGTTTGGGCTTCACGGGACTCTCTATGTAATTGAAACAGTTGGTGGAGCAGTTTTGGTTGCTCTTCCATTGTGTGATCGCAAACAGAGACCACATAGTATATATGTAAGTTGGACTTTAGGTTTGGTGTGGAACTGCATACTTTCATCTTGTATTTCGATGGTGGAGAGTCCCGCTTTGCACCAAAGGTATCATGTGTGAAAATCTCCTTTCCAGAAGCTGGTCACGTGCGAATCGCTGGTAATAATCTCTGTTGTTGAGAGTGGAGTGGTGGTATGGGTGATGCGTATCGTGTGTACGCACCTGGGGAGGGAGATGGTTTGCTTCGTGGGCCTCCTTGGTCGAGGATTCCGGTTCTTCGTAGACCGTTGTCCGGTCTTCGTCGCATGTGGCTGAACGTGCTATCGGCGTCCGAGATGCAGCTGGGTTGTGTTGTTGGGTTGGATGTGTTGTGAGCCCTCGTAGATCAGCGATATGAAGAGATTGGTGCTCGATAAAAGACGTGCATCATGGGCAGTTAGGTATAGTTTTTATAAAACGGGTCGAAGCGAAGGAGTCGCACTTTCCTTTTTCAATGGGATTGTTGTTGGGCTGACCTACGTTGGCTGAGTATGTTCCGAAGAAGCTTGGTGTGTCAAGCTAGATGAAGAGCCGATGTATTAGCAGGGCCATAAGTGATAGTGTTGGTACACGAACCTTTTCCCTGGATCCTTACACAGGACTCCGATACATATGTATGTTTTAGATACGCACACTTGCTGTCTTCTTGTAGTTGTGTGATATTTCCTTTTGCTCCATTGCCTTATTGGATTCGCTTTACCGTGGTCCCGGGCTTGTGATATAATTATTTATTCAGGTGGGGTCAGTGATCATTACCCTGTGTGGGCAGAGTGAGCTGGTAAATGAGTGCTGTATCCGAAGGTCCCAAATGCTAAAACTAACTTTCAGCTGGCGTTCATGATCGGGCTGAGTGAGATCCTTTTTATGCAGGCGCATGGCTATCCCACTTCACTCTATTCAATAACCGGTTTCCGAACTGTTTGAGATTCCTTTCGCTTCTTCCAGCAATTGTCATGCTCGGCAGTGGACGCTTGCCATCCGCAATCTTCCTCAGGCAAGCGGTCGGCAACCCCTTGGTGGTTCCAAGAGTGCGCACAGACCAACCGAGAAAAGAAACTCTACAGGCAATACAAAAGGAACCGGAAAACGCGACCCCAACTGATAATTTTTACAAGCAGTCTGCAGCGAGAATCTCGGCGAATTAATCGCCAAACACGGAAACAATACTTTCGAACTTACATTCAGACTGTTTACCTCCACAACTCACCTTCCTTTAGTGTGGAAAGTCACACAGAAAATATCTCCTCGTCGCTCCCAACAATCCTCACCCACAGTCTCTCCGTTATGGGCCTGATAAACTGACACGATCTCCCTCTCTGCTGATTTGGGGCCGAATGCTTCAGCATTACAGTTTTGCTAGCCACGTCGAGTTCTTTCCGCTATGCCTGAAGCCTCAAAAATTGATAGCTAACACTGCACTGCCAACTTTTCAACAGCGAAAGGGGAAGATCAAACCTACAACCGTCTTTTTTTTTTACACTTGCAGAGTATCAAAACTGCACTGGCGAATAGCAAAGACGATCCTCTTGGTCCAACATGATTACATGCATCATGCATCCGTATATCCATCCCTGCGGCATTCAGCAATTTTTGCTGGAATGATATATACTGAATTTGGATCGAGTCTTCTTTTTCCATCTATTTGGGCTACAGCTTTGTAATTCCTATCCCCAAACCTGGGAAAGATCCGAATTGGCGGACAACCAAAGACCAAATTTCGCTGATCTGTCATACTTGTAAAATTATGGAGAAAATGGTTTCAGGCCGCTTCTCCCTGTTCTGGAGAGCCGCCAGCCTTTTTCAAACTTCCAGTTGGTTTCTGGCATAAAATCGTTTCGACTGCGGACTCGCCCTTGGTAAACAACAGACCACGACATCGGGCAAGGCCTTCTCAAGCTGGTGGGAATTGGTCTTGTTGTCATCTTTTGACCTTGGAAAACATCTTAAAACACAACTGTGGAGACTGGGATGATCTCCTAAAACATCATTCGACTCGGTTTTTCCGCGGACAACTCCTCTTTTACTTAAATAACCTTCCTGTCAAACAGATCCATTTCCATAGTTGGGTTCTTCTAATTCTGTCAAACGCCACTTTCCTCTGGATGAAGCGTCCGCAGGGTAGTGTTCTAACGGTGAACTACTATTTGCTCTAGGTTACATGATATCATTACTCTATCCTCAGCGACAGTTCAATTTTTTCTCTCTATGTTATGACCTTGCGTTATATCTAGCCGGTGCCAGGCTGCCTTTTCTGGAACGGCAACTTAACTACTATTAAGAATATTTCACAATGGGGTAACTCCATGGCTTCATGTTCTCCCACCAAAACCTCAGCAGTGTTTTTAAGAAAAAAAGGATTGAGAAACTTGCCACTCCTTCCAGCGAATCTTAATCTTATATGTTTCGCCATTCCTGTAACTTCACAGGTTAAATTTCTAGGACTCATTCTCTCCTCAAAATCTTGGGATGTTGATCGCAAGTCCATTTTACGTCTTACAGATCCGCCCAATCCAAATCGAAACTGGGACTATGGTTGTGCGTATCTGCAGGCCACCACAGCACTACTACACCTGTTAGGATCCATCCAAAACGAGTGATCCCGTATCTCCACTAGAACACCTTCCGATCGCCCCCGAGGGTGAGCCTTGAAGTTGATCCCGAATGTGATGCAACTCCTCTCTACATCATGTGTAGCAAGTTATCTTTCGTTTTTCAAACCCCACTACCGTTCTGCTCTGACACAAACCGATCTGCAGGAGATTACCTCAGAATAATAATTACTGGCCATTTACAAACACGATTCATAACATCCTTAATTTTCCTTATCATCCCTTTGCAAAAGGGTGCTGCTGCCTTTCTCTTACGAACGAAGGGTACACACTTGGCTATTCCCCTCTCCTCCCATTTGCTTGGCTCTGACCTCTCTCTTCAAATCTAGCCATCCTGCTGCCTGTTGAAAGCATCATTCCTGTATCATTCCGCAGTTCACGATGAATTTATACTCCATGTTTACTGACGGCTCTAAAACATGAGACAGTGTGGCGCACATACTTCTGTCTTCACTCGACCGCAACCTCTCTCCACCCTCCCCCCTCAATGCTTCAATTTTTACCGACAAGAATTAGTGCTATAATGATTGCCCTTTCTCGAATTCTAATCCTTAACCAAAGATTACTCTTATGTCATTTATTCAAATTCGCTCCAGAGCGCTACAAGCACTTCCAAACCACCATATTCTAAAAAAAGCCATGGATCCGCCTGTACAAACAATTTCCTTTTCGGCTGCTTCACAACTCCCCGTAAGAACAAATTATTTTATGTTGGACCCCCTCTAATAATGTAGAGGTAACTGGCAATTGAATCGCGATAGCGAACAGGCCAAATGGCGTCCCTCACCTCTTTTTTCGGAGTTGTTTCCATATACTCTCCGTGCCCATTCGACAAGGCCGTCTCCCGTCAAGCTGATATTACTACCCTGCTCTCCGCAAGCGCTTTGATCTTGTTGGTGAATGAGTGCTGGACGAGTGATCAAGAGGGAATGAACTCAGAAATATAAAGCCGAGCATTGGGTGAGAGGTCTTTTCTCCCACAGAACGAAAGCGCTTACACAATGGTGATACTTGCACTGCCTCCCCATTGCCCCAACCAATACACTCACAGGCACTATAATTCATCGAAACCCTCCCTCTCATTTGCAAATTTGCCGTAGCCATACTCCGCAATCTGTTCGCCATATCTTCATTGATTATTCCCAGCTGACCCTATTCGCCGTCGTCATTTTCCTAATTTACGATCCATAACACCTTTTAAAAGAATTATCTCCCATATCTTATCTGATCTTCCACTTTAGCAGTAACTCATTTTCTTGTATCTCCAAACAGATAGTGAATATTCCGTAGACTATTGATTTTGTACTGTAAGATAGGAAGACTAAATTTTATGATTACCGGACGCCTTTTTTTTTTGTTTTATTTATTTTAGACTGACTGAATAATTCATTTCATCATTCCATCCATCCATGGCAGTTGAAATCATGTTATTTACCAGGCATGGGTGCCATGAATTTTGATTTTTTCAGCCCAGTGTGGCCGCTTCTTTGTTTCTTTGTGAGCCGTGTGGGTCCTGTACATTAACTCATATATAGTATAATATAAATATATATATATAGTAATATATATATATATAATATATATATATATATATATATATATATATATATTATATATAACTATATATATATATATTTATAATATTATATATATATATATATAATATATATATATATATATATATATATATATATATATATATATATATATATATATAATATATATATATATATATATAATATATATATATATATATATATCAAATATAATTTTATATATATATATATATAAAGATGATATAAATATATATATATATATATATATTAGAAAAATATATATTATTAGTATATATATATATATACGTAAATAAAGGCGAAAAAATGAGGCATGAAAAAGTTATACAAAGTCACCAAATTTTAAATATTTTTTATTTTTACTGGCCAAGAATGCTATTTAAAAACAAAATTACATGTTATAAGGTTGACGGACATAATTTATATTTTCTGCCCTCACGGGTTTGAGGTGGTACGTGTGGCAAAATTTCAGAATCTTTTCAAACTGATCAAATTTACCTCTAAGAATTAATATAAAAAATTTATTAAAAAATAGTTTATTAAAAAAAACACACACACAACACACACACATATATAATATATATATATATAATATATATATATATCATATAATATATATATATATATATACATAATTTCTCTATGATAATATAATATATAATTTTATTTATGTATATTAAATATATATATATATATATATATATATATATATATATATAAATGATATATATATATATATATAATATATATTAACTGTCTCCCCAGGAAAGGTCATGGTCTTTCAGGAAAACCACGACCCTGTCGCGAAACCTCAGCAAAGGCGTCTTCACTTGGCTCAATCTTCACCACAGCCTTCTCTTTTTATATTTCCTAGGATCCGCAAGAGTGATCTCAACATTTTTTTCCGCAGATGCGACACTGATCACTCCATTTCTTCCTTGTTCTTCCCTCTAGTTTTCTTTCGTTCGAGTCCGCTCCCATCTTCTCATTTCGCCCAAGCTGACGCCCCTGCAATCCTGTTTAAACCAGTGTCCACACCATCTGATCTTGCTAGCTTTCATCTTCCTCGCCTAAAAGGTTGTCACTCCGCTTCCCCCTTCTGATCTTTTATCCCTTATCCTATATTTTCTTCAACTTATTCCACCATTGCTCTTCAACAATCTTCATCTCTGTTGACTGTAAAGTCTGAACTTTTATATTCTTGGTAAGTACTCCATTTCTCTGCACCGCATAACAATATAGGTGCTAAAACACTCCTTCATGAAATACTCATTTGACCTCCACAATCCTATGTTGGTGCCTTCATGAAAGGGTAGACAGTAGTTGCGTTCTTCACCAGCTTTGTTATTATATGCGCTCTTGCTCAGCTTCACATCCCCATACGTCCTCTGATAATCCCAACCCAGATTTTAAATTCTTTCACGTTCCTCAAACAGCTCTCTCCATTCACCACGATAACTCCATCCCTCTTTCCCCCTCTCTGCTCCCCATCAATCACTTTTTGTTTTCTCATGTTCCATTTGTAGTCCGCTTTTCTACAGTTTTTCCCCCTGAGCATTTCCAATTCCCTGCACTTCCTTCTCCTACTTTCACTCACACAGGCCAGATAAGCTACCACAAGTTGAATACCAATTATCCTGATTTAAATAAGATATTTGATATATAGTCCACAAAGGGGGATACAGGGTTACCGGTACAGCAATGTTGGGATGAGCTGTGCAAGTACACATTCTGAGTATTGAGGAGAATTTGTATCTGTTTAAAAAGGTTCAGGGTGCAGTAAAATAAATCAAAATCTGTCACATAGGTGACCAAAAGACTGGATCCAATTTGCAGATATGCTTTTTGAAACTCTTAAAACTATGTTGAAGGAAATAAAAGACATAACCAGAGCTAACAATTACATGACATTACTGCCACAAACCTGGAAATCACTTATGAGGACAGTGCTACCTGTTTCTATCAATGGTCATCGCAAGAGGTGTGTTATTAGAAATTACGCTTTTAATGAGATATTGTGGTCAGGATGTTTACAGTAGAATGAAAGAAAACTCAGAAAGGGAACTGGACATGATAATTAGTGACGCTTTACAAAGCTAAGACGAATAATTTAATGTATGGTAAGAGCTTCTGTGTATATCCATATTCCGATAGTATAATCCAAGTTTTTCACGCCTCACGAGCAAATGATGAAAGAGAATGAATGGCTTCAATTCTTTTAATAGATTGACTAAGGTGTGGCAGTAGTAGACATAAAAAAGAGAACATTAAATTATATTTGAGAATTAGCCACTGGGATAGATCAAGAATGGAGAGAAATCAGGTCTGTATATTCCGAAGTGCAAAAAAATTTCTCTCATCATTAAGTAGTGCAAGGAATGAAGCAATTGACTGATACAAAAATATTAAAATAGTGGTTTGTATCACATACACACAGTGACGTAATCCTCCTTTAATTGTGAAAGATAAATGAGGAAAAATATTCCACAACTAACTCAATATCAGAAATGAACATTGCAAGAAATAAAAATAATAGATCTGAAGAAAATTCTTTAAGTTTTTGAGTTTTAAGCCTCACGTAAACAATGCGATAGAATTGAGTTCCCGTTCGTTTAGAGTAATAGAAAGACCTATGGATGTATTTCCCAAATTTTGAGAGCGCTGTAACTTTTTTTCTAAAGAGCAATCAGTCTTTGTTTATTTCTATGGTCATTATTATTTTTTTTAATTTAACGTCCCAGAGGATAAAGCCTAACAAGAATTAGAATACAATTATGATAGTGGGCAGGGGGTCTGGGGGTGTAGGTCACTCAGATCTGAGCACGAGATAGAGTAAAATTGCATAAAAATATGATTCGATCGAGAAAGAAGAAGAAATAAGGTTTTCGTGCATTGGATTACAGTTCGTTCCAATGGACACGAGATTACCGAAAACGCAACTTAAACCAAATTGGTCAAAGGTTATGTCTTTTAGAGGGGTGGTTTCCACGCCCGGAATTTTGGTTGATAAAATATCCCAGAGTATACTCAATAAAAAATAATAATGAAGAATTCAAAATAAAAATATGGCGGTATCATTAGGAAAAAAAGTTTACAGCCTCTCAAAGTTGTTAAACTCCATAGACTATTCATTTTTTGATTCCATTCCAGATTAGGTCTCATTCAGACCCCCCTCTAGTTCAGGTTATGATATGTTTTGTTAGGTATGCACAGAGAAAATCTATGTATACTAACAAATCTTATCATAACCTGAACGAGGATGGCCCTAAAATGAGAGCACGCGGCGGCCCACTAAGTTTTTTTTTAATAAGCTTTTTGGGAACATGTTTAACTTAGAGAGACTTAACTTTTTTCCTCCAAACTTAGATGCATTTGTTTTTTTTATGCTTCATTATTATTTTTTCAGAGTATATCATGTGATTTTATTTATTTTTTGTTATATATAGTAAGGAAAATCTTATGGGATTTTTAACAACTTTGAAGAAGGCTGTACTTTTTTTCCTAAAGAGACCACCATGTTTGTTTCTTTTATTCTTCATTATTGAAATTATTTTGGTAACAGTAGCGCGAGGGGCTTCACCCCCGATTTCTATAAAAATCAAAGATATACTCTAAAAAAATAACAATGAAGAATAAAAAAAAAATGTGGTGGTCTCTTTAGGAAAAAAGCTACACCTCTCATAGTTTTTTTGGGGTTTTTTTTAAAAAAAAACCCAAGGACTTTTCATTTTTGATCCTTCCATGTTAAGGCCTCATTTCAGGCCCTCTAGTTCAGGTTATGATATATTTTGTTAGGTAATGCACAGAAGAACCTGTGTATACTTAAGAAATCTTATCATAACCTGAACTGGGATGGCCCTAAAAATGAGCATGAGGCCCACTAATTTTTTTTATAAGAAGCATATGGGAAAAATTTTTAACTTTGAGAGGCTGTTAACTTTTTCCTAAAGACTTAGATCAATTTTTTTTATGCTTCATTATTACTTTTTTTTTTAGAGTATATCCTTTAATTTTCTAAAAAATATATTTTTTTTATAAGAAAATCCATAGGAGTTTTTAACAACTTTTGACGAGGCTATCTTTTTTTCTGCTGATTTTTTTTAATTCTTCATTATTATTTTTTTTTAAGGTATATCCTGGTGATTTTTTATAAAAGTCGGGGTGAAACCCCTCTTCACTACTATTTTACCATTACTTTTTTAGAGTATATCCTGTGATTTTTATAAAAATCGGGGGTGAAGCCCCTCTGCGATATTGCCAAAAAAAATTAACCCTACTACTGGATGAATATTTTCTTACATGAAAATTACATGTCTTCTTGATTTTACTTATTGTGTTCCCTAGTCTACTATAAAGAATTTATTGGTCTCAGTATTATCAATAGGTTCAAATATTTTATAAACTTTTATCATGTCCTGGCAAGAATCACTTTTCTAACACAAAACATTCCTAATCCTTAAGCTATCCTCATTCGCTCCCTTACCAATCAAACACCAAGAAATCAGTCCTTGTTGCTCTAAACGCTGCAACACTCTCCAGCATATCTATGTCTTTCCTTAAATAAAGGACCCAAACTTGTGCACAACACTTTAATACTGAGCCTAGCATAGCTTAAGTTGAAAAATCAAAAACGTTTTAAAATAGGGGCACAAACTTGTGCAACATACTCTATATACAGGCCTACCATAGCTTTTATACGGCTTACTTATAACGTCCTTGCTCTTATAAACTACAATGCATTATTATACCTACCATTAGCTTTATTCCTAGCTTCCAAACACAGATTAGCCACTCTGATTAATGCTTATAATAACTTTCAAATATTTTTCTTGGTTCACACACCCAAGTCAATCCCAGTTCCTATCGTAGTTAAATCTTTAAAAGTAACTATTACCTTCATTTTGAACGTACATGATATTACAATATAACGCGGCACACTTTTTAAGCATTTTATTTATAACTGGATCTTTATAAAATAATAATTTAAAAACACAAAAAGAAAATGCTGGAAAATTTCTACTACTTGACAGTAGGGGATGCCGAAATATTACCCGATATATATATATATATATATATATATATGATATATTATATATATATTTGTATATATATAAATATCTTTATATATATATATATATTTTATAAAATAATAATTTTAAAAACACAAAAAGAAAATATGCTGGAAAAAATTCTAATATTTGAAAGTAGGGATGCCGAAAGATTACCGATATATATATATATATTAATATTTTTAATATATATAATATATTACTATTATATTGTTAAGTTGTTATATATATATATATATATATATATATATATATATATATTATATATATATATATATATATATATATATATATATATTTTTATATATATATATATATATATATATATATATATATATATATATATATAGATATATATATATATATATATATATATATATATATATATATATATATATATATATATATATATATCTCTAATATATATATATATATATATATATATACTAGATATATATATATATATATATAGATATATATATATATATATATATATATATATATATACACACACACCGGTATATATATATTGATATTGATATTGATATTTTTTAATATCGATGATATTTTTCAGCCGATGTATCGATATTTTATCCTTTATTCAACGATATTTTTTTTTTTTTACTTCTAGAAATTTTGAGCGCTTTTATTTTTTCATAAAATAACATTTAAGCAAAATGTCTGTATTTTTCAGACCATTTTTATGATGGAGACATTTTGTATGACTCAGGAGGAGGAGGGTAGGAGGTCAGATGATCATACAAGAGAAGAAGTAGAGGCATATAGGAGAAGAACAATTTTCATGAAATATGCCTATTACGTATTTTACTTTTCAAATTAGATATTTATAAAATAATGAAAGTATCCTATATAATACAGGACAATACTCGTTTTGATGTTATGGTTAAATCTTTAATTAAATTTTAATTTAATCTGAAATTAGAAATGTTTAAATTTATGTGAAGATTTTCTACTTTACTCGAAGCTTTATTCCCTCTGTAAAATCACCTCTACTGCTAATACAGTACAATGATTAGTGTTTACTTTAAAAAAGTAATATATATATATATATATATAATATATATATATATATATATTTTTATAATATATATATATATATATATATATATATATATATATATATATATATATATATATATATATATATATATATAGGTGTGGGGCAACGATCCGCTACTAACGGAATTAGTTTTTGAGTAACGGAATAATGGACTAGTTATTTTTCTTTCATGTTACCATTGACCAAATAACTTATTTTTTCCTCCTTCTTTTTAGTCCGTTACACTTTGTTCAACTTTCTTTGAATGTTGATAGCCAATCGACCAACTTTGTCAAAACTAAAAATCTCATATATATATATATATTTGCTACAAAGAAGTATATATATATAAACATAGAGCATATATAAACAAAAATATATATATATATATATATATATATATATATATATATATATATATATATATATATATATATATATATATATATATATATATATATATATATATAAGTGATAAGGGAATTTGCATAGAATAATGAATAGGGATGGTGCTTTCGTTAAACTGATGAAATGAATGTGAGAAGAGTGTGGAGGAACACTTCGAAATCTGCATGCCATTGGCAGTAATGAAGAGGTGATAGTGAATGTGGGTGGGTTTGATGGTGCAAGGGAAGGAATAGCTATTTTGGGGATGAGGTCATTAGTAAGGGAGGAGGTAATGGGTAAAGTGAGAAAGTTGAAGAATGGTAAATCTGAAGGGATATTTGAAATTACTGGTGAAATGATGAAGAACGTAGGCAAGATGGTGATTGATTGGATTTGGAATTTGTGTAGCAAAGTGTTTATGGAAGGTATAGTTCCGAGGGATAGAAGGAGAGCAGTTATAGTACCCTTATATAAGGGTAACGGGGATAAGGGTAACCGTAGGAATTATAGGGGAATTAGTTTATTGAGTGCTGTAGGGAAGATATATGCTGATATTTTGGTCTAAAGAGTGCGTCGAGTGACTGAAGGACTGATAGGTGAAAAACAAGGTGCGTTTAGAAGTGGTAGAGGATGTGTGGATCAAATCTTTACTTTGAAACAAATGATTGAGAAAAAGAAGAAGAAGAATAAATTGTATTTAGGTTTTATGGTTTTGCAACAGGCGTATAGATTAATAGGTGCTCTATGGCAGGTGTTAGTGATATATGGTGTTGGTGCTAGGCTTTTGAATGTATGTATGACGATAGTGAAGCGTGTGTAAGAATAAATGGAGTTGAAAGTGATTGGTTTAATATTAATAGCGGAGTGAGGTAGGGATGTGTTATGTCTCATTGGTTATTCAATTTGTATGTGGATGGGGTTATGAAAAATTAG
>JABUQX010042031.1:0-2500 GCA_015478945.1 Trachelipus rathkii
ACACGAGATTATATATATATTATAATTATATATATATATATATATATATAATATATATATATATATATATATATATATATATATATATAATAATATATATATAATCATATATATATATATATATATATATATATATATATATATATATATATATATATATAATATATATATATTATATATATATATATATATATATTATATATATATATAAATATATATATATATATATATATATATATATATATACGATATTATATTTTATTTTTATTTACATTTTTGTCTATATATATTTAATATATATATATATATACTATATATATTATATATATAATATATATATATATATACTATATATATAAGTAGCGGCTCGTGAACCGAAAACATGGGGAGGCACTTCAAAATAATTAAAAATGTTATTATATATATACAATTTTATATCTACACAAACATAGATATATAATATATATATATATATATATATATATATATATATATATATATATATATATATATATATATATATATATATATATCCAAAACTAAAGAAATTACCCCCATCATATCTCAAAAACAAAAATAGGTACAAAAAAACTGAAAAAAATATATGGAATCAGCGTATGAAATTTGTATGGAAAATGAAAAAAAATTATTTTTTTTATATTTTTTTTTATATCTCCAAAACTACGATAGGTAGAAAAAAACTAATAACATATATGGAATCAGCGTGTGAAATGTGTATGATAAAAAAAGGAAAAAAATTTTTTTTATACCAATAACATATTTGGAATCAGCATATGAATTTTTTTTAGGGGGCTCGAGCCGACGGTGGGACAAAGGGGGGAACGAAGTCCCCCCGTCGTCCCCCGGGAGGCCGAGAGACCCCGACTCTTTGCATCTTTGCGGTTTACCCTGGGGTGAATTCTTTAGTTAAAAAAAAAAAAAAATACCATTTTTTTTCATACATATTTCATACGCTGATTCTAAATATGTTATTAGTTTTCTTGTACCTATCTTAGTTTTGGAGATATAAAAAAAAATAAAAAAAAAATAAAAAAAATTTTTTTTTCATTTTCCATACAAATTTCATACGCTGATTCCATATATGTTATCAGTTTTCTTGTATCCTAATCTAGTTTTATCGAAATTTAATGCTTTAATTAGTTTAATTTCACTTATATATATCTAAATTAACTATTATATTTATATATAATAGAAATTTAGTTCTAATCCTATTTATGAGATATATATTATATATATATATATATATATATATATATATATATATATATATATATATGGCCAGCCTCCCGAAAGCATCATGCATGTAACTAAAAAACTATAACATCTACAGGAAAATAAACAATTTTTGATTTTAGCAAGCAATTTCATCGATGAAACTTAAAAAAAAAAATTTATTTTATTCTAATATTTATTAATAACACCTTAAATATTAGTATAATCTTTGGTCTGGCAGCGTAAGCTCTCATCAACCTCGCAGCGAACGCTCTCATCAACCTTCCATTTCTGCAGTAGTGCGAGAGCAAGAGTTGCCAAATATTGTTTTTTATTATGCTCTGGAGAAAATGCTAAAGTTTTCTTTTTATTTTCTTTTTAGGGGGTTCGAGCCGATGAAGGGACAGGGGGGGGGGGGGAAAAGGGGGGGGGAGGGGGGGGGACCCACAGCCCGTCCCCCCCGTCGTCCCCCGGTAGGCCGAGAAACCCCGACTCTGTCCATCTTTGTGATTTACCCTTGGGATATCTTTTAGTTAAAAAAAATCGACATTTGGCATCTTTGAAGTTCACTCGAAGCGATGGAGTCCTTCGTTCTTCTTCGTTCTTCTTCTCATTATCATACAGATTTTCCAACATTTTTAACAATTTAAAATTTTTCAAAAGCGTTATTTTTTTTTTTTTTTAATTTCATGGATAAAAATGTCTCCTGATTAATAAAATTTTATTTATTTTCCTGTAGCTGTTATAGTTTTTTTTGTTACATGCATGTTGCTTTCGGGAGGCTGACCATATATATATATATATATATATATATATATATATATTATATATATATAATGTAAATTAGATATATTAAATATTACAATAATTAAAATGTTATATATATATATATGAAAATGGGACACAAATGTATGTTATACTCACCAACTATAGCTACTTGAAAAGATCAATTCCTCTTTCCTTTTCTTCTGCGAACTTATTTATAATATTTTTCATACCAGGATGGATGATTTGATAACTTAATTAAAAGTTCTGTTTCTATGGAAAGTAAGGCCAAATGTGACAGTCTGCCCTGACTCATCGTGCTTCGGAGGGATGTCTTTATACGATTTAGGCAAGAAAAACTCCTTTCAACAGATGCCGTTGTTGCTGGAATTGTGGCTATCAGACTAAAAAGTCTATAAGATTCAGGAAACCCATCTTGTGAATCATTCACTACGATGGTTTTTAAAATAGTTTGAATGCCCTTGTTCCGAAAGAGATTAGC
>JABUQX010042031.1:25000-30000 GCA_015478945.1 Trachelipus rathkii
AATCATTTCTCTTTATGTATGTATAAGAGGTGAGACTATTTAAGTCTTTATTTAAATTATAATATATATATATATAAATATATATATAATATATATATATCTTATATATATTATATATATATATAGAATTTAGTAATATTCAATAAAAAATTATAAAAGTATTAAATTATTAGGCTAAACTTATGATTCTGTCTGACCTGAAATCGATATTTATCGATATTTAAGTTACAAATATCGAGGAAACCCATTTGGGAAGAACTAGATGTTTTCTGACATGGGGCTATATTCTTTTTGGCGTATTATTGACGTTTCAAATTAAATATCTATATAATAAATACTTAAATCTTTAATTTTTAAACATCTGAAGAGTGAGGTCACATATTTTTTGTTCCTATTTTATAAAATTTATTTCAGCTTTGTGAAAATGATTTTATAGTTTTAGCATTCTTGCAACATTTTGTTTCATAGTAGATAAAAAGGTTTGTGAAAAGTGTTAAAAAAAATTGAAATTATAGTTTTAGCATTCTTACAAGACTTTGTTTCATAGTAGATAAAAAAGTTTGTGAAAAGTGTAAGAAAGAATTGAAATTACGAAAATAGGAGGAAAGTTTTATTTTTATGTTAATAGTAAACATTGTGGCCCAAGTATACCGTTTCTGCAAAATATTATTTTTTTTCCAATATTAGAATATCCTAAAGTGATGCACTTTTAATTATCTAGCTTATGTCTACGTTTACGGCAATGATAATCCATCTAGGTTAGGTCTAGTCCTACGGCAACGACGATCATTGATAGGTCGTACTTGTACGGTTTTTAAGTGTAGTTTGATAAGTTTGGTTAGGTATACTAGATCTAGGTTACGGCAACGACAATCCATCTAGGTTAGGTTTAGGTCCTACGGCAACGACGATCACCTAGATGGTCGTACTGGTACAAACTATTCAAGTCCAATTTAGGATAAGGTTTTGTTATGTTTTACTCGACTCCCTCAACTTATGCATTTTGTATACATATTTATATTTATATATATATTAATTATATATTATATATATTATATTATATATATATTTATATATTATATATATAATATATATATTTCCGATATATATATATTATATATATATATATATATACTATTATATATATATATATATATATATATATTATGATATATTAATATTATATATATATATAATATATATATATATATATATTTTCGATATATATATATATATTTTATAAATATATTAAATAATATATTATATATAATATTATATATATGCCGTTGTTTCCTTGCTTTCTCTGGTTCCTCGCTAGATCGAGTCTCGGCGGCTCGTGTGTGCTTGAAGAAAGTGACTCACAGTTGCGTAGAACTTGGGCTGGTCTTAGTGCAGGGTCGATGTAATAAAGATGAGAGGTTTACAGCAGTAATGGGATTGGGACATTAGTCGTATTAGAGAGTGTAAGCGGTTGCGAGGACGGGTTTGAATGTAGGTGTCGTCGTCCGCCGCGCGTGATATCGTTACCTATCGGATCACTGTTGAGTTTAACGGATGTGATATATAAGTAGATTAATACTAATATACTTGGTATAGATATATATATACTAGTATATATTCGGATATCGGGGATAGGGGATATCCGGGTATCTGATTTTATCCGATAATAGTGAATCGGGTCAAACAGAAACTTACTTAAGTTTTACACAACATATTTATATTAATATATATAATTATATATATATTTATAATATATATATTTGCATGTTCTATCTAGGTATGTATAAAATAAATCAATATATATATATATTATGCTTTTGGGAAAAAAGTTTGTAAAAATTAGATTATGCCTCTGAGCTAACGTGGGACTGAATGTAATATATATATTATATATATATATATATATATAATATTTATATATATATATATAATATATATATATATTAATAATATATATATATATATTTATTTTACTTATATATATATATATATATATTGGACATTCGCAGGATCTTTTCTCCTGTAATTGATTTGTGGGAAAAAAAGATAAAATTTGGTCATTTTTTTATTTTTTCCTATGTATATTATCGAACAAAATCTACAAACGGTCATGTTGTGCAAGATGAGTGTTTTTCTTTTTTTTTAAACAATCAAGTGAAATAATTTATAAATATAAAATAAATCCACCTAAAGTGAGGTTATGGTCGTTAAGCTAAGGTTATGTTGAGTTAAGTTACTTTTACATAGATTTAAAGTTAATATTTTTTAATTAGCTTCTTCGTATTACAACCGTTTGAAGCGACTGGCAACTTTATCTTTATGCTTATTAGTTAAAAAAAAAAACCTTCTAAAGTGGAAAAAATAAATTTGTTTTAATAAAAATAACATTTACAAACTTAATATATATATATTTATATACTATATATATATATATATATATATATATTAATTATATATATAATATATATATTATATATAGATTATAATATATATCATATATATATATATATATATAGTATATATATAATATATATACTATATATAATATATATATTATATATACTATATATATATATATATATAATATATATAATATATAATATAACTATATATTAATATATATATATATATTTTATAGTATATATTATATATTATATATATATATTATGTATATATATATATAGTATATATATATATATATAATATATATATATATATATATATATATATATATATTATATATTATATTATAATATATATATTATATTTATATTTATATAAGTAGTATATATATATATATATATATATAATATTATATACTATATATATATATATGACTTATAATCTTGCTAAAACTTATTTCGAGGAATTATCCCCATTATGTTAGAAAATTTTGAAATATTACCAAACGACAAATCCAATTTGGAAGATCTAAACTTTGACCATAGCGAAGAGTTTAATAAATCTTCATTAAGCCTTTTGAACAACCTATGAAATTGACGAACTTTAATATTTTTTCGTGCTTAGAAGATTTTGTTGGAAAACTTTTTCTTGGTTTGGCATTAGTAATTATAATATATAGTATATATATAAATAGAGATGTAGAAATAATAGGAGCAATGGGTTCGTATATAGGGACTATCGTATAGAGTGTAGAGTTCCGATGAGTTAGGTTAGATGGGTGATAGAGTATTGCGAGTGTGGATAGTTTATATATATATATATATTATATATATATATATTTATATACAAAAGTCCGTTTCTGGTTCAGGACAATTTTGGGAGGAATTGAGGACTCGATTGGGATGATCGTTATATGATGAAGTACGTGCGACGATTGACTGATTCACGGCCTTTATATATATATATACTTATTATAGTAGTAATATATATATATATATATACTATATGAGATATAATCCTTTAAAAGGTAGTTAACCGATATATATTGGGCGTATGAACGATACACAATGTAATGTGGCGGTTGCTCTCGCATCTACTTAGATATGATGGTAAGGAGGGTTGCCAAGTGACAGTGTTTTTTCGTTGTTTAGACTAAAGGGTAATTTACCGACAAGGTATTAATAGCAGTAGATTTTGAAGAGAGTCGAGGGTCTCTCGGCTCAGCGGGGGCGACGGGGGGACTTCGTCCCCCCTCGTCCTCCGTCGCTCGATGCCCCTTAAAAATATAAATAAGATAATCGAAAAAAAAAAATAATATACACTCAAAGATTAAGCCGCGGATGTTATGGTGAAGAGAAGCGGCTCTCCGTTGATCGCACAGTGAGAGTAAGAGAATGTGCAGATGGGTGCATGAGCAGCATTCGTTATATATTATATATATATATTATAATATATAGTACTGATGAGACCTGAGGTGGATCGTGTCTCGCGCCATTAGTTTATATATAATCGATGTGTAGGATCGTTTGTTCCTACGTGCAGATTATGGTGCCCGGGCTATAGTAGTAAGTACGATGGGTGAACACGCGTCCGCGTCTGGGTTATAGGATAGCGGACTCACTGACGTAGATGATATACTATATATATATGTATATAGTAATATATATATTAAAGTATGAGTATATTATATATATTATTTTATACAAGGTTAAAATAAATAAAAGCCGTGTAACTTAATCTATGAGAATTAAACAAACTTATCCTACCCCCCCACCTGGATATAGAGGCGCGTGAGTTATCTTTAGTTCGAACTTACACGGCTCTATGTCTAGTTATGTAAAGTTATGTTATTGTTAGATTGACTTCATGCTTTTGTATTATTTTTAATCTTGAATTTTTTGAATTTTAGGTTTAACTTTTGTTGGCCTCTAAGTCTAGGTTAGGATAGTGGTGGGAACCAAGATGTTAGATATGAATTAGTAGAGGTATAGGCGGGAAAACGATTGAGCGATAATTATGTGAGCAAGAAAGATAGAATCTCACGTCTAGGAGGTGACTCAAAGGAAGGTCTTGAATACTCAGTAAGAATTTAAAGAAAATTTACGAAGAAATGCGCGATTAAAAAAAAAAAGCGGTAAGTAAACTAAGAGAGTTTAAATTTAAAAGTTATTTTATTTTATAGATATTTGGCTAAAGTGTTTGTAAAAAAAGTCTTGAATTGTGAATAATTATAAATAAGGTAAAATATGTGTAATTAGTAAATGTTTAAAGAATATTGGAGAGTTAGGTTTCCCTTTTAAAGAAAATATAATCATATGGCTAAAATTCCAATCTTTTCGTCTGAGCTCGATATACGATTATCGACTATATCGATATATCGATATAAATTCGATATATATATATTAATATATATATATATATAATATATAATATATTATATATATATATATATTATAATCTATAAAATATATATATATAATATATATATATATATATATATATATATCAGTGGTCTAAGTGACAATCATCGGTAATAAGAGGAACGGCCAGGCACTACAGTAAAAACAAATTATAATATTTGGAATCAGCGGAAAATT
>JABUQX010042031.1:32500-34221 GCA_015478945.1 Trachelipus rathkii
ATATATATATATATATATATATTATATATATTTATATATATATATATATATTAATATGGTTCACATCTGCTTTTCGTGTCCGCGTTTCACACCGCCAAAGCCGAGTCAGAAAATTTTCAGGTTAATATTTGCAATGTAGTATAATTTTTTTAATATTAGGGTAAAAAAAAGTTTCTACAAATGTCATTTATTTTACTAAAGGTGCAGCATTTTAATTTTAAAATAACTTTCCTTTTATAAGAAAAGTGTAATATATATTATAATATATATATAATATATATAAATAGTATATATACTATTATAATTATATATATATATATATATTATATATATTTATAGAGAAGAGAGAGAAGAGAGAGAGAGAGGAGAGAGAGAGAGAGAGAGAGGAGAGAGAGCTTCGAGAGAGGAGAGAGAGAGAGAGACGAGAGAGAGAGGAGAGAGAGAGAGAGCTTAGGCTAAGCTAATAGCGGCACATCGACAGACAATACATGTTAGGCGTTAAGTACCCGGATCGACGGACAATTTAGGTTAGGTTGGGTCAAGTTTTAAAGTCCCGTATGAATAAGTGTTTATTAATTAGGTTTTGTTGAAGGTACACTTGCCTTTTATATTATTTCTTAACCATTCAAGGTTGTAATTTTCAGACATATTAAAAATAAAAAATACATAAATAAAAAATAACAAATAATAAAATAATAAAATAAATACATACAATTCTTAAACTAAATAACAAAAAAAGTAATGAAATAAAAATTTATGAACTTCAACACATAACAAGTAATTTTCTGCAATTAAAGGGTTTTTCAACTTTTTCCGTATAAATATAACACTACGCAAGAATACGGACCACGAAATATATATATATATATATATATATATATATATATATATATTTATATATCTATATATATATATTATATATATATATATAATAATATATATTATATATATATAATATATATATATATATTATATATATATATATATATATATATTATATTATATATATATATATATAGGTAACTCTGGAGTACCATCTCAAGGGTAAGGGTAAAACCCCTTAGGACCATTGAAATATATCAAATAATTGTTGGCGTTTATTGCACAACACATCTTTGAATATATATAGGTGATATTCTGTTTTAAGCGACTCCGTCAGTTTTGATTTTTTTTTGGTTTTTGCTTTTTAATATTATATACTATATCATATTATATATAATATATATATATATTTATATATATATAATATATATATATATATTATATAATAATATATAATATAGTATCTATATATATATATATATATATATATATATATAGGTCCTTCTGTTTTAGACTCCCTTCGTTTTGGATTTTTTTTACTATAATGTACTAACATGAAATTTAAAGTGGTACACGGACATGATTCACAAGTTCGAAATATTTTAATAATTTTTTTTAAAAATCACATTTTTAAAATAAATATTTTTTTCAAAATAAAAATATCTCGAAAAATACGACACTTACAGAAACCAATACATATTTGGATCAGCGTAATACAAAATGTAAATATATATATATATATATATATATATATATATATATATATATTATATATATATATATATAATATTATATTTTATATATATATATATATAAATATATATATATACACTAGGAGGCTCGAAACCGACGGGGGACAACAGGTGGGGACGTTTTCATAACCCCGCGTAGGGGGGGGC
>JABUQX010042032.1:0-25011 GCA_015478945.1 Trachelipus rathkii
TTCTAATTATTTGTAATGTAGTGACATTTCTGGTCACCTTCGTGGGCGCATATTTTTTGCTAAATTATTTCGTACAACAATACTTGTCATTCTATAGTTTCGCCACATTTTTTGTCATGTTGTATACAATTTGTCGTGAACATTCTTTGCAGTTAGAAAAAAATCTCAAAACTTGTCTCCTGAGCGCTGGTGTTTTATTCACGCGTTCGTCACTTTTTTCCTTATACAATTTAAAAAAAAATGAATTTAAGTCAAGAAATTATATTATTACTTATTATTATTATTATTATTATATTATTATTTATTATTATAATATTATGATATAGATATAATATTATTATCTATTATTAATTATTATTAATTATTATCATTATTATATTATTCATATATTGAATTTGATAAATATTGAACTATGTAATGTCAAAGTCCTATTTCCGCCAATAAGTTGCATTAACTCCTAATAAATTTTAAATTTGTAAATTTTATCTTTACATTTTTTTGAAGCTTCGAATGTTTTTAAAAAAAAGACTTTTTCTCATCAGAAAAATTGAGATAATTATTGTTTATGTCCTATGATTATTATCACCTTTTGTAATCTTTTTCTCCTTTTCTTTTCTTTTTCTTCTTTTCTTCTTCTTCCTCTTCTTCTCTCCTCCAATTTTTCTAAATTCCCTTTCTTCTATATTTTCTGTCTCCCTCCTTTTCGAGTGCTCCTATTATTTCATTGCCTTCTTCCTCTCTCCTCTTCTTATTGACTCTCCATTCCTGTGAATAACCTTTCTATTCTTCCGTCTCATAACGGTCGGGATATCCTCGCTCTTATTACAACCCATTTTGCTTTGTCGTTAAGACATGATTTTGTTATTTAAACAATTGTTCGCCAATGTTTCTGGGACGTCATTTTATTTAGTTAATAATGCTTTGTTTTTTATTACATTTTCTTTTATTAATTAATTTACATATTAATTATGTTATAAAGGTATATTTTTTAATTATTTTCAATTCAGCCTTATATGGATAAGTTTTATTAAATAACTATAAATTTTCTCCCTTGATCAGTGGTCACATTGTCTGCCTTGAACGCATCTTCATGTTCTCTTAAAACTGCTTTGTTTTTTATGTTAGTATTTGATTACTTTTGCTGGAATGAAGCCAACGGATAATCAAGCAAGGGAATGTATTATATATGTCTTTCATGTTTAATATTTATAATACAAATTCTCTCTCTCTATCTCTCTCTCTCTCTCTTCCTCCTCTCTCTCTCTCTCACTCTATTTCACCGATTTCTGCTCTTTATTCTTCATTGAAACTTCTTTCTCTTTCTCTTTCCTTTTTTCTTTCTCCCTCTCTCACTCTCTCTTCTCTCTGTTCACTCTCTCTCTTCTCTCTCTCCTCTCTCCCCTCCTTCTCTCTTCTCCACCTGTGTCTGCATCTCTCTACTCTCTTTTACCTTCACGGCACCTGTCCCCTCATATCCCACTCTCTCTCTCTCCCTCATCTCCCTTTCTTCTCTCCTCTCTCTCTCTCTCTTCTTCTCTCCTTCACTCTCCTCTCTAAGTAAAGCCATTTCTCTAACTTTCTTTAAAAAGTAGAGACAAAAGTGATAAAAGAAAATATAAAACTAACAAAACAATTGACCAGTAAAAATATAAATAAATAAGGACATTAAGAAATAATAATTTAAAAAAAAAGAAAAAAAGGCTCATCTCCACCAAACGTTATTAAAAAGATTTCCAAAAATTATTTTTAAAATACTTTATTTAATGTACTAATAATAATAATATATAATATAAAATATAAAAATAATAATTAAAAATAAATAATAATTAATAATAATAATAATAATAATAATAATAATAATAAATAAATAATAATACATAATAATAAATAATAACACCCCATATTATTCAATATAATATTAATATAATATGAATAATATAATAATAATCAAAATATATAAAATAATAATATAATAATAATATAAAATAATAAAAAATAAATAAGAATTATAATAAAATAATAATCAATAAATTAAAACAATAATATTTCTGATTGTTTCTCCTTCCCCAATAATACATAATAATTAATAATAATACGAAATAATAAATAAATAATAAAATAAAATAATAATAATGATAATAATCAATAATAATAACAATAATCAAAGTCATATCGATAATTAAATAAAATATAATATTTATAATATAATCAATAATAATTAATAATAATGAAGAATATATAAAAAATAATAATAAAATCAATATAATGATAGAATATATAACAATAAATATAATGAATAATATAAAATAATAAAAAATATTGTATTAGATTTCACAGAATAATAATAATAAATAATTAATAATAATAAATAATAAAATAATAAAATAAATAATAATATAATAATTAATAATAATAACAATCAATAATATATATGAAAAAAACAATAATAGAAGTTATAGCAAATAAATAAAGATAAAAAGCTTCCAAATTTGTAGACTACATGGATACCTGTAATTTTATGGAAATAAAATAAATTAATAATAATAATAAAATATATATAGTAAAATAATAAAAGAATAATAAAATATAATAATAAAATTAATAATAATAAAATATAAATAAATAATAAATAAAATAAAATAATAATAATAATAATAATAATAAATAATAACATATATAATAAATATAAGTTTTACTTAACTTTGATCTTAATTTTTGAAACCCAGATGACTCAAATGTATTGAAAATTCATATAAATAAGTTAATTAATTAAAAGTTATAAATATAAAATTCCGCTTAATTCAAAGAGAGAAGAGAGAGAAGAGCAGAGAGAGAAGAGACGAGAGAAGAGACGAGCAGAGAAAGAGAGAGAGAGAGAGAGAGAATGATGCAGAGAGATAGAGAGAGAGAGCAGAGAGAGAGAGAGAGCAGAGAGACGAGGAGAGAGAGAGAGACGAGCGATTAAAAATAAATGTAAATCTTTAGGGTACGTTTAACGAAATTTAATAATATTTTCAATAATATTGGCTTATACTCAAGGATATCGATATAAATCAGTATCGATATTTAATTATAGTAATATCGGATAATTATTTTTATTTCCCTGGGAATATACGAAGACCTTCATTAATTAATAATAATTATAGCAGAGAAGAGTGTTTAACTTCAGCATGGGAAATCCGGTGGCTCGCGGGCTGTGCCCTTTACCATTCAATTTGTACACTATTATTTAACCATAGTAGGCGGGACCATGCTTTCAAAACAACATTAAGAAAGGGGTGTACTTTTTGGGGTGCCTTTCTAGATTATTTTGGTCCGTGGACCTCCCCAAATAGATACGCCACTCCTCTGGCCACTTAGGTTCGTTCTATTTAAGCAGATGATAAAGAACTGGATCTTATAATCCTTTTAACCCACATCTGTCCATTGAACTATTCAAACTTGAGAAGGTCCGGTGAGTGGCTTTCCTCCCCCCCTAGCATCAATTGAACAGATAAAATAGAGAGAGCTCTCTCTACCTCTCTCTTCGTCCGCATCTCTCTCCTTCTCTCTTCTCTCCCTCTCTTCTGTCTCCGTCTCTCATCCTCTCGTCTCTTCCTCCTCGTCTCTTCTCTCTCTCTGACTGACACCATTATTTATGAAATAGAAAATATACCCAAGAAACATATGTTCTTAAGAATTTATGCTAAAATATAACTCGTAAATTAGTCTTAAAACCTTACACTAAAATATACATTAAATTTTAATAAAATATATGTTAAAATGAAACTTTAAAATGCATATATATATTATATATATATATATATAATATATATATAATACTATATATATAATATATATATATATATATAAGTATAATATATCTAATCTATATATATATAAATTATATATATATATATATATATCATAAATATACATATATAAATATAAATATATATATACTATATATTAATATATTTAATAATTATAATATCATATATATATAATATAATATATAATATATATAATTATACTATATATGAATATAATATAATATCATATTAATATATTTATTATAATATATATATATATACTATATATATATATATATATATAATAAATATATATAATATATAAAATATATATATATACTATATATACAACATATATATATAATATATTATATATATATATATATATATATATTATATATATATATATATAATAATACTATAATAACCAATACAAATAACCAATATATATATTATATATATTTATATATATTATATATATATATTATAGGTATATATTATAAACTTTGAACACTGAAAAAGTTGATATAAAAACATGCAAATGTTATCATGTTTGATTGTCTTAGAATAATTACTTAAAATTTCAACAGTCAATAATAATCATTGTAAAGAAATTTATTAATGGTTTCACCTCGAATAAAAAGACCCTAGCTAATTGAAAACTTAGTTCAATTCAAAAAGAATAATGGTCTGCTATGAAGAAACTAAGGCCTTTAGAATGCCAACACTCTTACAATTTGTTTTCCTCTCGTATATCGGGAAGCTCTAACACTTCTATTTACAGTTTAAAGTTAATTCCGTGATATTTTCCAAAAAATAATAATAGTTCAGAGATGAATTATTCATTTAAAAGAAAGTCAGAAATATTTCTATATTGAACTGAGTCAGTATTCAATCTCTCATCATCAAAACTCCCAACATGGCACAAGCTGTCGTTGCGAGCGATGCGGTGGTGGAAACGACCGATCATCTACCCGAGCTCTATGAAATGACATTAGATAAAGAAGTAACAATTAATTAATGAAAAAAACATCAAAAAATATTAATATAGTCAATCAACTCTATTAATTCTGGATAATCGACTTTCATCTAAAAACCTAAAATTTCGATCTCATTTAAAACACCTCCTTTTTCAGTAGCTTCGAAGCGATCATTGTATGGCCGATCTGACAGCTTTTTTTCCGTTTAACACTCAGTTTAGTTATATCAGTATTGGTCCAGGATTAATGATAATTTCACGCTTTACAAATCAACATGATTGTTTCAACTGCAATCAATTCATTGTACACTGGTCACAGTTAATTAGCATTATGTTAATCATTTAATATGGATTTTACACAGTCATTAAACAGCAAATTGTTTTCCCGATAACTGCTCATCAGATTAAACGCATTCACACTCTTGAAAACGTGCGAGCGTAACTTGACGTGGAACTCGCTCTCTCGAAAACCGCAAAAATCCGTTAAGTAAATCTATTTTTCTCGTAAGATTCCAACCGTACACATTGGTGATCCAGAGTGAGAATCGCTTGAAACGACTTCACGCCGATTCCCTCCCCCTTTGCCCCCTCAATCAATGCACAGAGTGACATGGAACAATAACAATAATATATACATTTTCTTCTTTGAGTAATAACAATATCTTATAGCCAATCGTAATCTCCTAATCTCTTACAATACAAATAATCAGCATCTTTTCATACCATATTACAATTTAAATCCACCACTCCAATTTTATTCAAATTAACCATCGCCTTCAACCATCAAAATTCCGAAGCCCAGCAATTAAAAATAAACACTAGTTTTATAATCGCTAAAAAGTAACCGAGAAAATTTATTTTTTTTTTAATAAACTTTGTCACATAGGTCATCCAACGTTAGGTGGAGGAAATAAGATGTTTTTTGTAGACACGAGTTCTGAAGTAACTAGATCATATACATTCTCTGCGCCAACCAATTACTTACCAATTTAGGAAGATGGTACTACAAACTATAAGCTTATACTACACTACTACTACTATATACTCTACTACACTACCTGACTACACTTATTACTAATTAGAGGCCACCAATAGAGTCCACTATAAGAAAGAATAGCAGATCCTAACCAAAAAAAAAATTTTTTTATGGTTTTCGAATTCTACTAAACCTCTCCTTGTACCATGCCACGCTATTTATACCTATGATAACCCTTATATTTCTCTAAAACTCTCTAAGCTTCTTTTCCATTTTTTGAATATATTACACATTGTGTTTTCAGTCATGTTTCGTCAGACCATATATGGGATTCCCGAATTTCACCTTCTCCCTCTAATTACACCCAATATACTGTTGGATTTCTAACTAGTACCAATTTCGCCTTATTGAGAATGTTTTGTGAACAATATACTGCTTATTCTTGTACAAACTTGAGGTGCCCTAAAGGCCTTCCGCTATGTAAAATAGGAGCCACTATTTTTTTTTCAGGACTAAGGCACTCATCTGTCTGACTGACTGGCGCATTATGAGCGGTTCCTTTTTCGCAAGAGACCCACCTGGGAGCATGGATAAGAGTCCTGGCCCGAATCATCAAAAGATGCTCGGGGTGTAACTCCACTATCGTTCATAGGGACGGATCCTCAAGCAATAAATATTGCGCAAATGGATAGGCTTCAGGCAACTGTAAACCCGCCTTGTACTATCGTTTATTCATGCATCTTAGGTTATAATTAGGGCCTGGTCAACTGTTTCACACAATTTCCGTACTCTATTTGGGAACTTGGTGCCTGTACATTATTATCAATACTGAGCAAGGTTTGCCAGGACATCGAGAAAATTGGCAGCTTGAATTGGAAGTTCCGCGATCCGATATACAGTCTATTTTTATTACCACCGGCAGAATGGAACAAATACTTTTCGCTCATTATTCAATACATGCAGAAACGGACAATCTACAGTAGCCTGTTCAGGGGATTACGAACGGGTATTCTGCTGACCTTCGATGAACACCAACGAGATATTTGTCCCTTACTATATTGGCATTCTTAATCAGGATCCACATGAAGTGTTGTCAAAAACTTCCTTTTCTCCGACACCTTCCTTGTCTCCCTCGGGGGAAATCCTCCTAGTACTCTTGTTTTTCTGGCAAATATTGCATTTTAATGTAATTTTTCACGCGGCCATGCATGAATTTGAAAACGAAATCCGCTCTCAAACGGTTCTAATGGTGCTTTAACACACCCCCAGCGTGTTCGTACTTATGTATTCTTGCTATCACATCGTCTACCAAATTTTCTGGAATTATTATTCTTGCGGTTCCTGTCGAAATGTCAACTGCCAAAAGATCAACTCTTTACCCCCGCAATGAAGAATCTTATAAACAGCCTTCGAATCCAGAAGGCCTCCCCTTTCATTAAAGTTGATCGTACAGATCGTCTCCTGTAAGACTGCTATGTCCTGGAGAATCATACCCTCCTGAATTGTATCTCATTATCTCTTCAACTCCCTTTTTAAGTAAAGTTAGTAAGGTTTCGTACGAAAAATCATCAAAAATCTTTATTATTATTAACCCCTCCGGTAATCCCCGCCGTGATGCGGCTATCATCCATCCTTAATACTGACTATATTAATTGTTACTATTATCACTTATTTTTTACTATCATTATTATATCAATTATTATTATAATTATTATATCATTATTATTATATAATTAATTAATTCTCAATTTTATTATTCATTATATTATTATTATTATTTATTATATTATTAAATTATTATTATTATTATTATTATCTTATATTATTTTATTATTTATATATATTATTATTATTTTGATTATGCTATATATTATATTATTAATATATTATAATTTTATATTATTTAACATTATTCTTATTATAATTATTTATATATTATCATTATATATTATATATTTATTATTATTTTTATATTTTATTATTATGTATCATTCATTATTATTATTATTATTTTATTATATATTAATATTAATTATATTAAACATTATTCCAATTAAATTCTTCCTTCTCCCGACTCCCGTCCAAATTGTCAACCCTTTGTTAAAGTATTTAATGTCCCATCTACGTAGAACCCTTCCCCGATCGTAACGGTTTTCCATTGCCAACATGATCTGTTTGGAGAGAGGTAACCGTCCTACTCGTCCATATTTCCTAGAACTAATTAATTCTAATTCTTCTTAATTTCTACATATTCGTTTTCTTCATTTAACTCGTTCAAGTGAATATGTTATTTATTTTTCGGCTTTAGTATATTAATTTAAACTCGATGTGCAAGCTTGCTATCGAATCTCATAACCTTATTTTTCTCGGCGAATATTCCAAATATATTCAAGACTCATATAGAGCTTGCATTATTGGCATTGTGCAAATTGCAACTTGCGATTTGCCTATCAACATAAGCATAACTTTTGCAAAGCCGTCATATTAATACATCATAATTCCTTTCAGTGATTGTGGGTATCCCATTCTGCGCTTCGCCTCAGCAACCCGCGCTATATACAAGCGCAATAGATTTTTAGTTGCGATCCTCTTTCCTCCTAAGGGGGGCTGCCCGCCATGCAGGCAACCATCAATCCGTCACCTTCTGTCACAGGTTGGTCAACTTTTCATCCGTTTCCCTCCCTCACCAGGAAGCGATAATAGGGTAGCCTTTATCCATGCCTTTTCCTGCTTTTCCCTGTCATGCCTTTGCTTCGTCTCTTTAAAAACCTCGCTTCGGGGGGCATTCTAGGTTGCCAGACTATTTTTGCTTTCGGCCGAAGCAGGTTTTTTTTTTTTTCCTTCAAAAACATATTGGGTCTAATGGTTTCGCATAGGGAGCCGGGCAGCGATCTCTACTGTTGATTCGCTCAGAAGTTGGTAACAGGCCAAAGAATTCGCTGTTCTATTGTTTAATTTAATTCGACAGCTTTGCAACCTTCATTTGATTGGCTCTCTACTTCTCCCCTGACAGGCAGAACCTCTCCCTTCTCGCAATCGAAGCGCCAAAACTCTACATTCTTTTACCCGCCATATACCTCGCCTTTTGGCGGTTATAGAAAACAGATTTTCCATTGTACTTAAACCTCCTTCGATAAACTTTTCTTCTAAAGTGCAAGACAGTTTTCCTAAATAGTAAACCCCTCGAGATAAGTATTGTCATCTAAGTAACACGAAGACGTTCTTTTAGCCACCAAACAATATTGACAGAGCTTGCCAGGCGCTAGAAAGAGCATCTTGTGACCCCTGAATAGATAGTTGAAGCTAATAATCCCGAAGGGGACGTATAATGGGTTAAAAGAAGTACTGTTTGAGTTTCCGTTGCCGTGACAGGGATGTTGTAAGATAGGCCTGCCAGGTTTCCACAGCTTTGGTCAACACAATTTTGCAATGCTTTGCACATTGGGAAAATTATCATCCAATTTTAGCAGCGTAAAATTATCAGAGACATCTTCCTGTTGAGCAGTCTCTATCTACCACCATCTTTCTATCCCCCCATCCGATTCGGGAGGAACGACCATCGACACATGAAAAACTGCCAACTTGCTTTGTCTCGAGCGTTTTATAAATTCTCGACCCATGCACCTTACTTTATGCATTTCTCCCTCTCTTCCTCTTTCTTCTCATTCGCTCTCTATATAAATAATGCGGTGCATATGCCTTTTTCTCTTTTTCACCCCCACGATTGTAAAAGCGGCTCCCGCTGAACCCTCAACCGGGTACGGGTAATTTGGTCCGCTCACTCTGCATAGCATTCTCGTCCTTAAAGGGTTATTCTTCTCATCCCCCCTCCCCCTTTTTCCAAATAGTATAACCAACACATCCGACCTCCATCACCTTTATCATTTGTATGGTTTGCACCAGGATGGAAGCGCTCAACCCTGGCTAGCTGCTTCATTTTGTTCAAATGTTAAAAAATGGGCTCGCTCGGTAAGGGGTTTAAAAAAAAAAATATTTTCTTTATATTCCTTTAATTCAAGGTTATTAATCTTATCAGATTCTCAACAGAGAGTGAAGAAAAACGATCCAAAGAAATAACAGAAGATAGAGTAAAACAGAATTGATTGCTATGTCCGAAAGATGTCAAAAGTTTTATTCGCATTGAAATGCCGAAGCGTACTTAGTCCTCAGGTGTCGAGTAAGGTAGTGATATTTAAGAGGAAAGTCTGATAGACTAAAGCCGAATATTTTTTTAAGCAGAAGGCATGCCGGAGGAAACGTTAAAAGTTCAATGTTGCTGAGAAAAGCGTAAATGTCATACTGAGTTTCCCCCCCAACCCAAATGTCGACCTTAATTAGCTTTTGACTATAAATATTATAAATTCGCCCATTTCTGCTGCTGCTTGTCACGCCAATAGTTTCGGGCAAGGCCCTTACATCTATCGGGTTTTACCGGTCCGACCGCGGAAGCGCCCCGCGGTAACGTTTGTTCTAGATGGGCCACCAGCCTGCTCCCGGGGCGGTCCGCCCACGCCACCCCCACTCCTGTGACCTGCCGTAAGGTGGGTGAGCCGTTCATATCCGCCACTGAGCCCCATTGACTCTCACCTTCCGCATTGCTAAAAACTAGTCTCCAATACCTTTTATGAAATTATATGAGGAAATCAGATAATAATACGTGTTATTCTGAGTGTTAAATTGACCTATGTGTTGCTCATCGAAAAGACGCTATAGCATTATCCATTATGCGAGAAATACAATAATTAACCTTGTCCTCTTTAATTTACCATTGCACAGTAATTGTACCGGACATAGAGATGAATACGCTGTCTGACGATGCTCGCTCCGAGCGAACAAGTCGAAAAAATATCTGTCTGAGTCGCGTGTCACGGACGGCCTACAGTTTTGCAATATATATTGTCATTATTGTTTTCAGTATAAAACTAATATAGAGTCTCGTACCTACTAGAAAAATTTCGGGGAGCTGCCATGCAACCCTTGCACCCGGGCGTCCGTCAGTACGATAGAAGGTGCCACTTCGGCAACTAATTCTAATGAGCTCCCCTGATCCCCCAATGCAGATAGGAAGAGCGAACGCAAATATCTGGATGACACTTTCTCTTTTAAAATAAAACTAAACCACCATAATTTGAATTACAACTTAAAGAAAGATGGACTTCTCCCTGATCCATAAAATCAACAATATATTGGGTTATTTTAATTAACCATCTTATTTATACTCGCCGCTGCTGCCCGTAGAGACGATTAACAATCGTCCCAGTTTTAAATGGGCAGCTGACCTCCACGCCCCTCTAGTCACACTAGTTGCAAGTAGTGAGTTTGGTCCGGTATAGGCGAACTGAATCCTATATCCTAAACTGCTAGTGGACCATAGTTCTTCTGCTTACTCCGCACGCTCACAGCATTTAATCAGTCTGCCACTAAGCGACTTCATCTAAACATTTCATCACTTCAATACGAATTCTTATCCATTGCTTATATTACTCAAAATCACTTGCTCAGCCGATTATTATTTGCAACTCCGACCTTAATAATATACATAATATAATAATAATTCATTATTCCCAATATCATTATAATTACAAAATTTCCTAACGAATTCCTATTAATTGTTTATTATTATAAAACTTCTTTTCCTAAGATAAGCTCACGAAATATTTTAAGTGATATTTTTGAGAGAAAAACTTTATCCACGTAACCTGCGCTGCCGATTTTAAAATTGACTTCAGAAAATGTACGTTATTCAAAAGCAACAGATATATAAAAATTATATAAAAACTAATTTTCATTAATAATGTGAATAATTCCTATTTGGGATAATTGAAGAATAGAGAAGAATACAAAGCATGTAAGGATGAACATAAAGGCTAACTCTGTTGATCTGAGAAAGGATGAGACTGTGTGGAAAGAAGAGTTGAACGAGATCCTACCAAAGGAAGAGGTATACGACTAGAGAGTTCAGAAGTTCAGAGACCATTGTCATAGCTATAGTATAGGAAGAGTAAGGAAGTAAGGAAGAGTGATGCACCAGTTTGCGACCGGAAGAGAAATTGGAGATAGTCAGTGAGAGCAGGAGTGGTGATATGCCGAAAAGCCATAATTTCCAACTTCTCAAGGAAACTTTATGTTTGGAATCACTCATGAATGTGCGATGCATACTCCATGTAAGGGATAACAACTACCTTAAACAGAGTAAGCAACTGAGGCATTGTGAAGTAGTTCTGAAGACGGCATAAAACACACAATATTCTTGGAGATTGTTTAAAAGGAGAGTTAGCGTAATCCTTCCAGAAAAAATTACGAGGCATTGGGGCATCGGAAACAGCTATATTTTCTTTGTCCTAAATAGATAGACGAACAAGATCAGAGGTCAGTTGCCAAGTGTCATGATCCTAGCATCATGTACTTGATAGTGAGTTGGATGGATGTCTTTCAAACTGAAAGAAGTAATAAAGAGTGGAATTGTTGGCCTAAGAGTGGTTAGGATATAAAGTGGCAGAAGAAAAGTTATTAAGGAAAAAAAAGGAAAAGAGTTGGGAATAGAAAGGAATTCAGAGGAACACTGTCACTGATATTTTTTAAAGCTAAACGGTGACCGTCTACATCAGCTGCTATGTAGTAACCGAAAAGGAAATATTAAATGAAGCTTAGAAATATTAATAAAAGAGAATGCTAAATAGAGAAGAATAAGATGCCAAAAGGGGCAAGTTTACAAATTAAAGCTGGCGCAAGCGCAATTTGCTAATTAGATACTACAGTATATACATATACAAAAAGGGGTATTATAATAAATATATAATATATATAATATTATAATATAATATATATCACTCACATATAATATTAATATAATAGTATATATTATAATATATATATTACAAAGAAGACGATTACTTTCTTAACATAGCTAAGCTACTTTACAACGTTATATATAATGATAGACCCATGTGTTGAAGGCGATAGCCCCACACATGTGTAACTTTCAATGAACTAGTTATTTTCCTCATCATACCCCCCTTTGGTTCAATATATTTTTATATGAAGTGTATTAAAGGTCCACGAGCGCTACGTATAACCGTTAGTAGTCGGACGTTATAGAAGATATATCTAAGTATATAGCGTATTAATTCAATCATTCTAAGCAGCTGTTCATTATGAATATCATATTATTTAATGTTCAATTGTTAATGTGTGAGGGTTGTGGACTTGTGTGATTGCTTATATAGCGGCCTTTCATCATTTCATACATCGTCTTTTCGATCCAGTTAGAAATCTTCTCTTGTCGGAGCACTAGGAGATTGGGGAACAAAGTTCACAAACAATGACATGCATCTCTATTCTCAGTAAACATATATATATATATAAATATATATTATATATTATATATCAATTATATATATACTATATATATATTATAATATATTATAATACATAGCATGACAAAGGAACCCTTAGTAAAAAAATACTGAAAGGAGGTATAATACATGGTAACAGTAGACCTAAAGACTATGAATAATAATAAAGAATTAATATAATAATAATACATAATCAAAAAATCATGAACTACCAGAGTAATAATAAATGGAAGTATCATACCATTCCGCATCATCTTCATATAAGTATACCTTACTGTAGTAGAATGTGGGTTAATTAGAGATAAAACTATGCAAATCCAAGAACAAATTATATATCGCAATTAAAACGCTCCCATCATAGTACCAGTAATCAGATCAGAGTACAGTGAAAACATATTGTGCATTACGGACCTATCAGGTCGAGGATTTGTATGATAAGATGTACAGTATAGAAGTATACACTAGATGGAATATTAGAATACATAGCATAAAAAGAAGAAGAATAATTAATAAGAAGAAGTATATTTGATCGAAGTACGAGAATAATCACAAAGAGAAATCTTGAAAACAGAAATCCACTGGTTTTGTGGTCGTCGAGACAATATAAAAACAGTTTTGCCACATGTCTTTCAGGAAGCGCCAGGAAATCTTAGCAAGCCCTTCACAGTATGGTTAGTAAGAAATCAGCGGGAGGTCTTTGCATGTAGAGCAATCTCATACGACAAAGAGAAGCAACTGACATATTGAGAAAGGCTCTGAAGTGTCTTTGGTGTGAAACATAATTTGGCACATTATTAATTTCAAAGGCATAGTCACTAAATATTAACAAGGAAACTGATATATATATAAAATAGTGATAGTAGATATATAGCTATGATAACAATTGTTATTAGTATATAAACTGTGCCGATATAAGTATACTATATACCTAAATCTTCACTTATAATATGAAAATTAATGCATATAGTATATAATACATATATATTAGACTTTATCCAATGATCACGGAGCTATAGGTAGGCAGAGATTGGGGGGGGCTGCAAAAGAGTCTAGGATCACGGCTAAGCGACTCGTAATGTCAACGTATATTATATACTAATACTTACTATTATATAATTCCAAAGAATAGCTTATATAGCGAAAAAATGTATAGGATAGAATAATTAAAGAATGAAGTAATGAACATACACTCTTTATATAAGTACTTCAATAATAAATAAACCTATATATTTGAGTACCTGGTGGCTAAACTCTAAAAACACTGTAACTTTCTGGCTATCTATCGATACAGCGGATAGGATGATTTATTTACTGTAGTCTAGATACAGCATCCGCGAACCTGATAGTGAAAATCACTCTCGGAGTCACGATGTATCCACTGGATAGATGAATAATCACGATGCCGACAATTATTAATCCTATATAAGCTGAATGAAATTATATACTGTTATACGTATATATTCATTCACTAGTATAATAGCTCATTACATAATTATTAGGTTTTTAGTCTATACTTAGAATATATAATATATAATATATATATGATTATATATATACATGAGTAATTAATAATATATTAGTATATATTAAAAGCTATTTTTTCGGTAGGCAGGATGACCCTCCATGATGAATATGATGACGTAATAACATCAGATTTCGAACCCACGAGATTAGTCTTTTAAGTAAAAATTAGACCCTCATACGAGATCATCAAATATGAACACCGGTTAAAGGACACAAAGTAGAAATCTACCATAACAACGTTTCATCTTATAGATTTTTCTACATCAGGCTAGAATTTATTCAGGTTGAGATCATAATAAAGTTACTTATTTTTATGTTTAGGTATTGGAAATTTAGGCTGAACAGGATTGTATTTTTTGAGAATCAAGTTATTGCGTGGAAGTAACACGAGTTATCTAATGCCATTGGGCTACTAAATATCTAAGCTTTGATCTGATAGGATCTCATCACAACCCGTCTTGGACAAATTTACATACTAGAGGAATATGGCTTTCATGAATTTTTTAAACAGCTGTGTAATATAAGATGTTATAGTGAATAGGCCTCGATATTAAACCACCAAACTTAGTCAAAAAGGAGTCATATATGGACCGGTAGACTTATCGTTAGGATACTATGTAGTAGGACGAGAAGAATGGAATGGATAAGGTTGAAAAAGAGTAGAGAAAGTGAAAGCACAATGATCTGAAGTGCAGTTAGGTGTGCGGAGAGAGTACTATAGTAGTAAGTAACAAGATAAGCAAGTAAAACGATCGTCTATATTGTATGGGATCTATACATTGCGGGCCACATGAAAACATTATATAGTCACAACTTAAATAATTTTATAAGAGTTTTTTCCATTAGCAAAAGTATCTGGCACAGATGATAGATTCAAACTAATATCTATCACAGTCATCGGAGATTGTAATGATGAAGGATGTACAGTATAGCAAGAGGAAATTTAGTGAAAAAGAAAGAAGATAGAAAGACACGTGACAGCCATAATGGGCGTGTAGTAAGGAGAGAAAGAATAACCCGGTCCTCGATCGTATATAGTTATTTAAAGCTGTGTAAGTAGTTGTTAGTAGTAGTCGAGTAGTGAAGGTTGAACTGATAGCTTAAAGAAGAAAAGAAGAAGAATAAGAAGAAGAATAAGAGGAAGAAGAAGATAGAGAAGAAGAATCGCCTGATTGTAATAGTTATAGTAGGTAGTAGTAGTAATAGTAGGGTGAGTAAAGAGTATTGATTTGTGAGTAGTGTTTAGTGATGAGAAGCGGTATAGAGGCAAAGATAGCTAAAAGAAGAAAAAGGAGAAGAAGAATAAGAAGGAAAATAGTCATAAAGCTGGTAGTAGTAGTAGAAACTTATTATTTTTAAATATATCACCACTTTGCTATTTCAGTCTGTTTCATGTTATATTCCGCCACTTTACTTGTTTTTACAACACGGACTTAAATAAAAGTTTTCAGCAGTACAACGTCGACACACCGATGCTGAGTTAAAACTAAGCTTATTTCGTTTCAGTGATTGCCATCCTCCCCGGTGATTGTTCATTTCTCAATGCACAGCGATAGTTAGAATTTATCGTTTTAAGCTTGTATTATCTTATATCTTTAAACTTATTTAAATGATCATAAGTATTTAGTCTTTGGTCGTGTTATAAGTTCGTGCTCTCTCTACCTACATCATGATCCGTCTTAACAGATATACCTCCATACAAGATATTATTCAATGGGTGATCAAGATCCCTGGAAGCAGTGTTTCGTTCATATATAAAAGAAATTCTAATGGCATGCGTGTCTTTATGAGTGTGGAAGAATTTCTTAGTATATGTAAACACGCTGAAGATTGGTCTATTGAAACATAATCGTTCATAAGGTTTTTAAAAATTGAGCTGAAACAGTCATTAGTTAGATACGATGGTCAAACAGCTCACTTACTTTCCAAATATCAAATATTACAGTAGTGGAAATTGAGAATAGAGCGCGTGTGTAGTGAAGACGGGTGTATTATTGAACCTACTCTTACGAAACTCATTATTAAGGCTAGCAAAGATAAAAATATCTTTCTGTGCACATAAGTGAAAATATTAAGGCTTTTTGAAGAAATCGGAATACTGGACAAATTATGCACGGTATTCGCGGCCTTAATATTACTGTATCAGATATACAGCATTTAATAGAATGTGTAACAGCCATTATTAAAAGTTTGGGTTTCTTATGGATGGCAAAAATTATATATCGGTCGTTTAGTAGAACACATTTGGGTAGATCTATTACATCGAGTAATCTAGCCTCTAAACAGAGACAGGTATCGTCGGCTAGAGACTTTTTACATGACTTGCTAGGCGGATGGGTTGAGGGACAAGATTTAGTTGGCGTTTAAAATCTGAAGTCCTCCATAGAGGTGACATATGTGTAAGGAAAAATAATATATTGATATATATATATAGGTATATGACTATATATATAATATATTATATTATATATAAATTATTATTATATTATTATATCTATATATATATATTATATAATATAATATATATATATATATATTATATATATATATATAATTAAATTGAAGATTATAAAATTATCTTAAATGTTAGGTAGATTTTCATGATCTATTTTAATCTAGCAGGAACATTACTTAGAGACTTTAGTTTAATGGTGTTATGATGTCCTTATGTAGTAACTTCAGCATTTTTAGGCTTTTGCTTTTCCGAATGTGTAATTTAAATGACTTTGATATATCAGCTATAGTTTTCTTGGTATGTCGCAGTGATATAGTTTAATACGGTCGGCGTACAGTCAGCCGTGTTGGTAACATGTTGAAATGGTACATTCGACATGGTATGTTAATTGAAAAGGTTTCCTTAGTAGTAGGAAGTGGGAAGAAATGTTTTCTGGTTTGGGGGAAGTTTTACCTGTGATTGTTCGAGTTGCGTGTAACTTAATGTGGTGTTGATAATAACCCGCTTAGGACTTTTTCCCTTTTAAGCGAAGTCTTTTGCCGTTTGATAATTTAAAATTATAGTTTATCTCTTTCAGGAGATATTGTTCGTATTCTCTTCCGTTTTTATGTTATATACTGTTTGTTGTTGGTTTTGTTTACAATTTACTGTTACTCTCTAAAACTGGAGTACCGCTGCATCTATTACTGCCTCTTTAAGATCTCAACATCAAATGGATATGCCGAATCCAGCACAATTTATGGTCTAATCCTGAATTATATAGTCTATAAGTAATATATATAATACTATAAATAATAATAATATACTATTATAATATATTATTATATATAAGTAAATATATATTAAAATAGTATATTTACTTTAATATCAAACTTTTTCAGTAATCTACTATAGCGTGATGCGCATGCGTCTGGATTTGGAGATAAGGTCGACCCAACGCAAAACTAGAAGTCACAATAGTATATATATTATAAATATATTATATAATATATATAACTATTATATATAATATTATATATTATATATATAAATATATATAATTATATATATAATAATGAAAATAAACATTTTCAGTATAAAGTTATAATTACTTTCATTAAATTTTTTTTTTTTATTATATCCCTGTGATTTTTCAATGTTTTGGGGACTTTGTACTTAACTCTTATCAAATCAATCCTTCAGCGGTGATTGGATGAATGAAGCCATCACGGAAGAACGGAGTGTTATTCACATGTATTACAGAATTAAGATTATTTTTAACTATCTTTCAGTGATTCGAAGTTGTTTCAGTGAAAAACTTTTATTATTATTAACAATTTTAGTCCTAATATCTATGCTTCATGCCAGCAAGAAAGCTGATCACCCTATAATGGCATCAATGGGATTAAAAATTTTAATGGAATAAGTGTCTACACTACCTCACAACGCCTAAAAAATGGCCCTTACGCGCCTTCTCATAGGTCAAAGCTATATTACTTGTGAACACTGCTACAAGATCAAAGTTTCCTAACTTCACTGTCAGTTCTGCTACTAGTACATTATTTATCCTCAATGTCAACTGTTAATGTTAATCCCATCTTTAATAACAAAAAGTTGTATGTTGTGAAAGTAATAGACGTAATGAGCGTAAAGACGTTGCGCAAGGGGTGTGTGGGGGGACCCTTCATCACGCATGCTTGCGCAACCGTCATTACGTACTTAGGGTAGTAAAAGACACGTTTTTTAACGTACGCTAAAGACTGTAAAGCAGTAAAGACGTGTCGCCAGGTGTGGGGTGAGAGGGGGACGCATTCCTTGCCGCAACGCCTTTACGTCCTCATGGTCACTAAAAACACGTTATATATAGTATTATTTATATAATATATATATTATATATATATATAATATATATTAATTATTATATAGTAATATATATAACATAATATATATGATATAAATAATTATAATATACTATAATTATAGTATATATATATATATATATAATATTATTATGATATAATAAGTATTTGAGGGATGTTACCGGAACCAGGTCCGGCCGGAACTCGATTTTTGGGAAGTTCCTGTTCCGGCCGGAACTAAGCTTTTGGTTCGGCCGGACCTAACCGGAACTTTCTACTTTTTCAAATGTCTTTCTTATAAAAACTCAGTAATTGATTTGTCATTTACACGTTTAGATAGTGCAAGATAAAAAATATTGAAAATTGAATATACATCCGTCCTCGTCTAGAACGCGGGGTTTTAGATCCTGACCCCGCGTGTATAGGGATATCGCGTAAAATTTTAAACCCTGAAAAATCATTAATTTTAAAATTTTTATACCTTTGTATAACAGGTGAATAAAATAGCAGCATTATTTTATTTAATGCCTTATTTAATAATTGAATAAAATTTGCAGATATAATGTTATTTACAGATTACAGAACAGTGTATAAACATATTTTATTGACTTAGTTTAGATTAGTAGTAATATTATTACATTACAGTACAGTACTGTCTACATATCTATCTTAAAATGAGCAAACAAGTTTTTTAGTTTTTTTAAAATGAAGAAAAATATTGACAATGTGAACAATCTTTAATTTTATAAAATAAAATGTGATTTTATATATTTAATCTGAATGCTTCCCAGGACTGTAATGTATAAAAATTTTAAAGTTTAGCCAATTGAGCATAAAAATAGTTTCTTTCAAATTGTAAAGAAGTTGAAGGTGTAAGAGATAAGGGCAGTCCAGAATCTGTAAGGTTGTTGGCTGCTTTTTTGAGAAAAAATTCGTATCCTGGTAATGTGACGCTTTTTGCTTTTTTTAGATCACTCAAAATATTTCTTTTTTTTTCTTTTCATTTCATTATCTTAACATATGTATGATTATTTTTTATTTTATTTTGGGCAATTAAACTTTTTTGGTGAGATTTTGAATTATTTAACAGAAGTTGTCAATCCGTTGTGTACTTTACAACGAACATTTTTTCTTTTATTATCTTTTTGCAACCGCGGTAATAGGCAAGATCGCGTCTAATTAGACCGGGTTCACGAGGAGAGACTGTATGGTGAACAATATCATGATAAAAGAACCCTTTCGAGCTCGACTCTATATTTTCGAAAACTTTAAATATGAAACAGATATTTTCACACTCGAACGGGGAGCTTTAATACTCTAGAACGGGTTGGGGATATTTTTGATTTTTGAGATTTTTTTATTTATTTTTATTTTTTAGACACAAATTGCTTTTTTTTAATTATTCTTTTTTATAAAATTAGTTAATAAACTCTCTAATTTTTAATTTGGCGCCAGAGCTAATCATTTATAAGCTTATTTGTAAATATAATATTTAGATTTAAATTATATTTATTGTAAATTATATATATATCGTATACTATATATAATATATATATATATATAAAATATATATATAATATATATATATATATATATATATATATAGTATAATATAATATATATTATATATATATATATATATAAGTGCATTTTACAATAATTTTAATTTATTTCTTTATTAAAAATGACTTGAAACAAAATTGATGAATTTACATCTTATTAAAATTATACTTATATTGAAATATGATTTAGCTAGGAATTAATTATAAATTTAGAAAAAAGTTTTCTACAAAAATAAAAATAAAAATTATGATTTTTAATAATAAAAAAATACGTAAAAAAATCAGTTGAATTTACTATTTGATCTTTTTGCCATCCTGCTTTAAATCTAGACACTGGGGATCTAAATTAATTTGTGAGCAGGGGTATTTTATTATTTTATTATTATTTTATTATTATTCTATATATTATTGATTATTATTTCATTTTATTATTTTATTATTATTTATTATTTATTGAAAAGAAATTAAATCTTTTAAGTAGAACTACTGACAAACTAAAATAATTACTAACGTGTTGTAAGCAAAAAAATTTAAATTTTAAAAACAAGATTTCAACAATTTTTCTTACTTTAAAAATGAATTTTTTGAATTTTGAATGTTGTGGTGTAGGAACATAAGTTGCTCTCCATGCTTCGTAGGAGTTTAAACGTCTCTCTTAATCCTAAACACGTTACTATCCGCTTTGAAAAATCTAAGCTTTTTAACTTGAAGACCGAGAACTTATATAAGTTGCGTTCAGAAGCCCGACTGGCAGACGCGGGCAGGCACATCAGGCGCAACATGCATCGTTCCAGAGCCCGTTTGCGCACTTTACGTCCGTCAAGTAAACGTCACATTCAGGCGCCCGTTGTTAAATCCTCGATTTCGTGAATTAATAACGGGCGGGCTGCGCGGAAGAATACTCTGTTTACAAACAAATCTTTTTACATAACATGTGTCGGAAATGGCTTGCCAATATTTTTTAATATTTCCATGTTTTTTAAATAAAGTTTAGAAATATTTCTTAGATTTTGGATTAAATATGATTTATACATGTATGAATCATGGGAGTAGGCAAGATTTCATTTAGGGGGGGCTAAGCTTAATGATTATATAATATATAATATATATATATAGTATATATATATATATATATATATATATATCAATAATAATATATATATATATTATAGATAATATATAATATATATTACTTATATATATCATATATATATAATACGCTTTGTAATTAATATTACGACTTATTATCTATGCGATTGATGTTCTTTTTTCAATTTCCACTAATAAACATATAAAACGTCGTCTTGGCAACAATAGATAGAGGTTCATTTTTTTTTTTCGCTGAAGTTTTAGGGGGACAAGGGGCCCCCGCCCGCCCCCCTGTAACCGCCCATGATAAGAGTGATTGTTTTCAATTGCCAGCGTGAATGCCGAGGCTCTCTTTTGCGTTTCCAGGTACTTCAATTTCCTGTTCTCTGATTGGTTAATTAATTTTTTTCAAATCAAAGCGTTTCCGAGTCGATTTTTGCACACGGGCTGGCCTCGGCTTCTGAATCGCAGTATAGTATAATTCCTTTTTTACTTAATAAATTATTGCGATCCGCTTATCCAAATTTGGCTTGCAGAACTAGAGCTCCCAGTATGGATATGACAAGATGACAGATACTTCTGAAGAGACTCCACTTGTTATTCAGACAAGTTTTAAGTAGAAAATACCTGCGTTTCAGAAGCCCGAGTGCAGTAAGTGTGAAAAATCGCTGGAAACCGCTTCGAATTGAAAAAATTGCATTAACCAATCAGAGAACAGAAAATTTTAGTAAGCCTTGGATAAACGGCCCGAGCGCGCACCGCCGGATCAGGCTGACAATTGTAAAAGCAATAGTCTTATACTTATATGTATCTATTTATGAAATGATACGATATATTATATTCTTAATATAACAAAGTTAACTAAAGTTAAGTTAAAAATTTTGGCAACCACTTCCGACCATGTTTTGTAAAGAATTTGTTTATAAACAAAGTATTCTTCTGCCCAGCCCGCCGTTTATAAATTCTCGAAATCGAGGATTTAACAACGGGCGCCTGACTGTGCGCAAACGGGCCGTAGAAGTGCGCAAACGGGCTTGGAAACGATGCATGTGGCTGTGTGCCCGCCCGGGCTGCAGTCGGCTTTGGAAACGCAGCTTATGTATGGTGTAGCTGAAGTACGAAAAGTTCCGGTTCGGCCGTAAGCTTTTTTCACGTTCGGGTAAAGTTCCGGTTCCGCCGGAACTTTAAGTTTCGGTTCCGGTACATCCCTAAATATATATATATATAAGTAATAATATATATATAATATATTATATATATATTATATATAATTATATAATAATTATATATTACTATATAATATAATATAGTATATAATCTATTATTATTTATCACGCGAGGCTCCTCAAAAAAAGACTACGAGATATCTTCAATACATATTCAAACATTATTATAACTTCAATCAATCAATTCATTTCACTAAAGGCTTTAGAAGAACAAGCGGAGTAGAACGCGAAGTTTGACATCAGCGATAGCGCAGATCGATCTTTCGGTCGCGACGACATGAATCGTAATCTCAGATAGATAATTTTTGTATGACGGCGCGCGAACGAGCGAGCGCACGCACGTCACTGAGTATTCGAGCGGGCGAGCTAGGCACGCGGGCGGTCGACGCGGACGGGTGGTGCACACAAACAAGACGGGCGCGGTCCCCGCAAGGGGACACGGGAAATGCGGGAACCGCCGCGAAACATTAATAACTGTTCGCAAGTGTAACTTTAAACGCGAGCATAAGGGGGGTAGGGTGTGCTAAGTATAGTCTCGTGTAAGTAAGTAAGTAGCTGCACATGTGCGCGGTCTTGGGTTAGTAAACCATGTGCGCGGCTCGCCGCGCCCATGGGTTAGTAACTCGTGTAGTAACGGAACAAAGGGGTAGGCGGAAAAAAACAAACATGCCGTGTGTATATGTGCTTCACTACACGTTCATGGAAATATAGGTTCCCGGGGGGTGCGACACCACAGGGTAAAACGGCGTAAATGAAATGTACACCAAAAGATAGCCCCCCCCTTGGGGGAACCCAAAAAAACGCTCATCGTCTTTCCTGAGTACAGGGGGGCGCCGCGCCCCCCAATTCCTTGGGATTTTCATTGTGCTATGACTAAGTATATATCTATATATATATATATATATATTAATAATATAATATATATTATATATATAATATATATAATATAAATATAATATTATACTATATATTATATACTATATATATTATATTATAATGGGGTAATTAAATGGTCGCGGGATTAACTAACTTTATGCGTTTTGGCTTTCGGGGGTCGCGAGACTTAAAAGGTTGGAGAAACGCTGCTCTAGACATATCGAAGCCTTCCGAACTAAAATCCGGCATCAAAGTTTTTGAATTTTCTAAACCTCTCTTTCTCTCATCTCTCACTCTTCTCTCTTCGTCTCACTCCTCTCTCTCTCGTCTCTCTCTCCTCCTCTCCTCCTCTCATTCCTCTCCTCTCCTCCTCGCTCCCTCCTCTCTCTCTTCTCTCTCTCTCTCTCTCCTTCTCGTCTCTTCTCTCGTTGTCGTACGAATTTTATGGGGGTACGCTCACTCCCTTTCACGTTCGCTGTTCCATAAACGGACACTACCATTTCTGAACTCTTAGATCTAATAACCGCTCCAGGTAAACGGCGCATCGTACGATACTTTCTTCACTAGTCCCATTATTCCCCCTATTCTCTCATTATTTCCCCATTCACTCTGTCATCACTCTGATGCCACATACTTGCCGCTAATGACTTCAGTCCATTTAAACATTGACTACCAAACAGGGGTAAATGATTCCTGAGATCTCAGCTCTTTATCTATTTCCGCACCGTAACGCCTTGACGAGCTACACAACTTTCAACACGGGTAATCAGCGCATGTCGAGCCTTTGAATTAAAAAAATATGGAGTCCTGGTTGGGAGTTTCTCCTCCCCCAACTTCGTCAATTTGGTCCGGCTTGACCTATCCCACTATACATACTATATATATATATACTTATAATATAATATATTATATAATAATATATAATATACTATATAATATATTATATTCTAATTATATAATATATATATAATATATATATATATATATATATATTGGAAAGATGTATGTTCATATAACTAGCGAAAAATTTCTTCAATTCATTCTCATATCTAAAATACATAAGCTACAAAGGGAAAGGGAATACAAATTATGCTGATGCTGGTCCAATTTTAGTGTGGGGGGGGGAGAAAAAAAAATAAATATGTCAAAAATTACAATAGTTACAGGATAGAAAAGGAAATAAAACATTTTGTTATCACTACATGAATATCTTTGTTATCAATAAGGAAATGTAAAAAAATGAAAAAAATAAAAAAAATTTATCTGCTTAATAAACATGTTTTATGATTAGAGAGCGAGCCTATTTAGAGACCTTTTTATTGTTAGTACCTTACTTACCT